>JAULCC010640757.1:0-16730 GCA_032358795.1 Nuttallia obscurata | reverse complement strand
TATATATATCCTAACCTTGATAATTTGCAGAAGCTTGCACTGAATGTCTGTATTACAAAGCATATACATGAGTACTTTACTATTTGTTCTGTCAATTCAGCGTTCTAAATCTGCAAAACAAACGTTTAATCTTTTTCTCATTTGAAAATTGCCAAGGTTCGCGTCATATTGCTTTAGTCAACTTCTTTACTAAATATGATAATAAATAAACTTATGTATGATCCTTTATGAAAAAATTAAATATACGGTCTACATGTACTAACGTTACATCTCTATATCTATTTACACAGTCAAAATCACAAAATCACCTTTTTAGCTCACCTTACTACAAATTGGTCAAAGTTGAGCTTTTGTGATTTACACTTCATCCTACATCTGTCATTCTGTCCGTGAGTTCATACGTCATTATTTAATAGGTGTTCTGCTGTTGAACTATATATCGCGTCGTTTGTATTATTCGTGTGGATTTCATTTTACTATTCTTTTTTTCTCTCTTTTAAAAATCGGCTATAGACTCACTCTTTATCCTTTCAAGCCTCCTTTTTCGTTTCATTAGATAAGAACAGAACCAACAATAAATTAAAGGGCGCAGTGGCGTAGTCGATATGGTGTCCGCCTTGCGTTCAGGAGGTTGCGGGTTCGAGCCCCGAAGGGGGCCTTTCTCCTGACCTTCATTTGTTGACACCAAGTACTGGTTCTACCAAGGAAACGGACTCGAAAGTGTTTCTATAAGCCAAAGGCTTTCAACATAATCGAGCTAAAATAAATAAGTTTAAACTAACAATAAAATAACAGGAAATGAATAAATTCTTGGTTATTTGTTACAGTCAGTGGACCTGTTACAAATGTAATAACAATAATGTGCAGTCCTGATGGCGCCTCAGGAAATACAGCATCCACTCCGGACACACAACCCAATAAGACTCGGTGTAACTGATATGATAGGTTTTGTAAAAACGTGTATCTAAGTGTATAAAATACCTAAAACAGATTAATCAATTACCCAAATTGATATTTATTACGAGTGTGTCAGGACATTGGTATCAAATATGCTATCGTTAAAAATTAGGTAAACGCTTTACGACTTTTATCATGTTCGTCTTTTGACAACGGTCAAATTGAAATTGACAACTATATGATAAATACGACCGACAACAGATTGCCTAATTACACATTAAGATATCAAATAATGATTGTCCAAGAAAACAGATGACACAAACAAATTACTTCTAGTCGTAAGTATCTGTATCTCCAGCTCTGGATATGTGTTGAATACATTAGTTTTGCATCTGTCACAATAGCGTGCAAGACATGTTTTTTCATCAAATGACATTGCACTGGTAGATTAGAATTACAACAGAGTTAACAGGTCCCAATGAGAAACAATTGAATTATTGAGTGTTATCTGTATAAACATGATAGTACCATTTGACTATGTATCTTTTAAACCCTGTCCTATGGGAATATAAACGAATAGAGGATATATTCACCATTCAAAGTGATATAGTTTATATTTTATCAGTTTCACTTTTATTAAATTTTATTTTATCACGGTTAATTTATCACACAAGTTGTGGATGGCATCGATCCCTATTTCATGACATGAACTTTTAGTAGTATTTAGTCTCTATGATGGTATCACATGATATCAAACAGAAAGTGGAACAAGGGCGTAGTGGCGTAGTGGATATGGTGTCCGCTTTGCGTTCAGGAGGTTGCAGAAGGGGACCTTTCTCCTGACCTTCATTTGTTGATACCAAGTACTGATTCTACCCAGGAAACGGACTCGAAAGTGTTTCTACAAGCCATAGGCTTTCAACATAATCGAGCTTAAATAAATAAGTTTAAACTTAACAGTAAGTGGAACGTGTAAAGCAATCCGTTAAATTATTGCTTGCTGTATAGCAGTATTGTTTTCTTTTCAGCCAGAAATCGTTTTAGGATCGACGCAACAACATCAGACTTATTTGTGACTAAAGCATTTAATCGAGAAACACTCGGTCAGATTAATGCAAAAGGTGATATTATGATAGATGGTAAGCAGTCCATAAAGGTCACGTGTGAGATTTATAAAGGCAGCCAAATATTCACACCCCGGATTAAACGCCTTGATGTGACAGTGTTAGATGCTAACGATAACCCACCTGTATTTCCATACTACAAAAACACCCAGAATATAATCAAGGATATAGATGTAAATACCGGGAATATTATATCCGTAAGTATGAAATAAACTTGGACAGTCGTTGTCAAAATATCTATAAAAATATTATGAAAATTCCAGTTATGCCAACTATACAGAAAAATTCGACACGTATTGACACCAATTCGTCTGATGCGTATGAAAAATATAAACCATAAGATATGTTTAACCAGTTTATCAACAAACCATTTCGTGGTAAAGTTTAATGTATGTTTACGATTGTTAAACTGAAAAAGATACCCGTTTCCATGTAACAAAACAACTAAATACTGTATGATATGTTTTTAGCTATGTTACACACGTATCTGTTATGTATTGGAATTTCTGAACAGGTTCAGCACTACATTTTAACGATTTAAATGAAATTAAATCAATTATACTTACAAACACATTTGGACAGTCACATAATAGATGAAATATGACATACAATGCCAGCACATTCATCATTAAACGAGAACAATAACAAAATACAGTACTACCGGATTATAAAATACACTGGGCTATTTTACCCTATTTCAAAATATCGTTTTACAATTTCGTTTTATGTTTTGTCGACATAAAGTTTGTATAGTATGCATCTACGGCGAATGTAGCTTGTAATGTCTTAACTTATCATGAAGATCGTTAGCAACACTATGTTATCCTAACACATACAATCAATGCTTTTATGTCAACAGTCATTACAACAGAAAAACATTAACATTCTCACTCTCTTGTGGTGCTAAGTTTGATGGAAATAACAATGAAATCAGTGTTGATAGATATTGTCATTTATCAACTAAATGACGCTTTAACAATTACCAATATGCAACTATTTTCTAACAACGGTAATTGTTATCACCTGATAATTTCTACTCCTTATCAAAACAGAATACATAACAGATGGGAAACCGTAAAAAATTGCCACATACTAACATTTCTGTCTAAACATTAATATCTAGTAATGCTTATAGTGTCAAACATCAGTAATTGTAATCAAATGCAACAATAGAACAGGCTGAGGGAGGGATGTTGGTTCTGTCTTTGTTTACTGCCTCGCAATGTCAGAACGAGGCTATGGTTTCTGCCTGTAGATACCTAACTATGACACCCCGTTTCTGCCTGTAAATACCTTACTAGGACACCCCGTTTCTGCCTGTAGATACCTAACTAGGACACCCCGTTTGACGGTATGCGCATGAATGCGTCCACCTAATGTGACTTCATTCGGCATGAGGCTTAACATGAGTGCTGTTTGCCATAAGTTCATTTATCTAAATTAATTGTTAATTAATTAATTAATTGTTATACGAGTATATTGCAGCCACACAGTACTATTTAACTCGAAATGGAGTGTAATTATGGAATGGATGTAGATTTACATCTAAAATAAATTGTAATACCGCAAAAACATAAGTGATGATAATTATTAACCCCCTTAGTTCAAACAATTCTAATACACTTACCCGTCTGACCTTGCTTAACTTTTTCGGCAAATACCAGCACCTATTTACTTATTTAGTCTGTAACATAATACTGTACAACCCGCTACCCACCAAGCAATCCCCGTCCCCGATTGGGAAAACACAAGATGTGAAGAGAGGACATTATTTGATAACAATTTCAGTGATAAGAGTTTTTAACAGAACAGAATAGATTTTTTATTCTCAACTTGTACACATAAATAGTCCCTCATTGATTACATAAATATACAAATGAATATACAAATGTTCATACAGTTCACGTGACATGAAATAGTATATTTACAAAACATACATAACCCGCCCCCAATCCCCGCTGCAGAATCAAATCTCTCGATACCAGTAAGAGTAAGTACTCATAGCCATTGCACACCCTAGGACTTTAACACGATACTCTTATTGCCCTTGACAAAAAGGACAGTAAGAATTATGTGTTTATTTGTTTCCTGGAATTTAACCTCGCTTTCGCAGAACTTGAGTCAAATCGCGACGTTCAGATTAAAGGTGGACACATAGAGCACAAGGGAAGAACCACGGACCTTCTGCAAGCCAGCCGGATGGTTTGTTACGACTCGTTTTGTAGTAACGTTTCAAATTATAGTAACTTAGCCCGTTTTGTAGTAACGTTGCATATTTTATAATTTCTACAAAGTGGATTATAAAACTTAAGTTGAACACTCCCAGCCTGTTTTGAAGTAAAGCTGTAAAATGTTTACAAAGATAGAAACAAGTATATAAGTTTCTGGTATTGAACAGGTGATATAAACAATTCCTAACATTAAAACAAAATGTGTATAAATTAACATTTATTAACCGAATTTTAAATCTGCGACAGATATGGAAAATTATATTAAAAGGGGTTATTACGCGTTGCGAAAGACCTTTTTTATCCATTTTACAACACAATTGCATATTGCATTAAAATCTGAGACATATCAATATGTAAGATAATTACTACAAAACGGGTTACTACAGTAAAACTTTGGGTTGAACCCTCCCAATCCGTTTTGTAGTAACGTTGCAAATCGTAGTAACTTACCACAAAACGGGTTATTACACTCTGGGCTGAACCCTCCCAACCCGTTTTGTAGTAACGTTGCAAATTGTAGTAACTTACCACAAAACGGGTTTTTACACTCTGGGCTGAACCCTCCCAACCCGTTTTGTAGTAACGTTGCAAATTGTAGTAATTACTACAAAGTGAGTTAACACTTAAGTTAAACACTTCCAACACCGTTTTGTAGTAGACGTCTAAAGTTGCAAATTGACCTTATTATCTAGGCATACGGAACCTGAAAATTATCTTAAAGGGAAAACATTAATGACTTGTTAGCGATGTACATAATACGTTTGCAGATACACTGACAAACTGATGTGGTTATTAAACGATTGAAAGTGCTACAACTATACTGCTGTTACTTTCCTAAATTGTCTGACCACTTTCATTGGTTACCAAACAAGTTCCTTTAAAGATGTGTTTCAAAGCTTCACGTTTTGTTCATATAAAATGATAAAAATTAGGATAACTTAGTTGTGATAAATCTAAAGGATAATGGTTATATATGACAAGTCAACTTATTATTATAACTACTAGAACACGACCGCGCAAGCGCGGATGATTGAATTCACAAAACTCTGAAACAATAAAAATTGTACAATCCTTGCAACAATATAACTTCTATAAACCTAACCAAATAAATTTAAAAATTATTTGAAATTAAAAGCAACAACCCTGAATTGAGCTGAAATTCTGGTTTCACATGACTAACCAGGGTGTTTTTCTTCGACTATGTTTTATACTATTTTTTTAAGGAAATACATAAAATCAGGACTGCCCGGTTAGCTCAGGTGGTAGAGCGTCCGCTTCCGGTGCGGGAGGCCGCGGGTTCGATCCCGGCCGGGTCATACCAAAGACGTAAAAATGGCAGTAATGGCTTCCCTCCTTGATGCTCAGGACTAATGGTTAGCATTACGACTGGTTTGTCGGTGTCAGGATAAAGTGACTCAGCCCCCTCGTGTATCAGTGCTATACACTTGGCACGTAAACGAACCATGAAGCTCTACAGTATTGTAAATTTAAATACATTTTGTGTTAGTGTTACAAATTGGTATATGTCAATGTGAAGTATTTCCCAAACTTTGGCCCCTTACATACTTTATACCTTATTATTAAATTTTGAAATATCATTGCGAACACACTTTGTAGTAATTACTACAATTTGCTACATTACTACAAAACCCGGAAGGGTTCAACCCAAAGTGTAGTATTCCGTTTTGTAGTAATTACATTACATATTGATATGTCTAAGAGCTTTAATGCAATTTGCAATTGTGTTGTAAAATGGGTCGAACAGTTCTATCCGACACGTTATAACCCCTTTAAAATGGTTTTCCACATACCTGCACCTTAAACAAAAATCGGTTCATAAATGTTATTTTAAATAGAATTTGTGTTAGTGTTAGGAATTTGTTAAATCATCTGTTCAATACCAGGAATTTGAATACTCGTTCGATCTTTGTTTAAATTTTGTAACATTACTTCAAAACAAGCTGGGAGTGTTCAATTTAAGTGTTATAATCCACTTTGTAGAAATTATAACAATATGCAACGTTACTACAAAACGGGTTGCAAAGTCCAATCCGAAATGCAATACACTCTTTTATGGAATATTTCGTGAAATTAGTCCCGCATCACAAATACTTTGTTTTGTATACTAAAAAAAATGTCAATATAAGGTATTTCCCAAATATTTGGTCCCTTTAGGACACACAGGATAGATTTTATAGCAAATTAGTACAATTATATTGCGAACGCGTTTTGTAGTAAGTTACTACAATTTGCAACGTTAATACAAAACGGGTCGTAATTGGCTTCCTCAATTGAAATATCAGAAATTCTTGACTCATGATTCGAACCCAATGCGATAAGAGCAGTTAAGGGCCTTTGAGATTCCAAATCCATGACTATAACCATTCCGCTCTCTATCCCCGACAGCATGAGCTATTTATCAAAAAGAAAAAATGTTGTAACAGAAATGATATCTTTCATTTATAGAATTGATAAGGTTATACATATAACACGTTAGCAAATAACAACTAATTGTATTTGGAAATTGAAGAATTATAGACAAACAAATTGCGAGTGTCTCAAACTACATTTGCAGTACCTATAAAAAGATAAGGATTCCTGTAATCAAATTAAAGTTAAGAGAGTCTCATACAATCTGTGCAAAACGTACAAAGAGAAGATGACTGCTGTAATAAAATTAAAGTTAAGAGAGTCTCATACTATCTGTGCAAAACGTACAAAGAGATGATGACTGCTGTAATGAAATTAAAGTTAAAAGAGTCTCATACTATCTGTGCAAAACGTACAAAGAGAAGATGACTGCTGTAATAAAATTAAAGTTAAGAGAGTCTCATACTATCTATGCAAAACGTACAAAGAGAAGATGACTGCTGTAATCAAATTAAAGTTAAGAGAGTCTCATACTATCCGTAAAAAACGTACAAAGAGAAGATGACTGCTGTAATAAAATTAAAGTTAAGAGAGTCTCATACTATCTGTGCAAAACGTACAAAGGGAAGATGACTGCTGTAATCAAATTAGAGTTAAGAGAGTCTCATACTATCTGTACAAAGCGTACAAAGAGAAGATGACTGCTGTAATCAAATTAAAAATTAGAGAGTCTCATACTTTCTGTGCAAAACGTACAAAGAGATGATGACTGCTGTAATAATATTAAAGTTAAGAGAGTCTCATACTGTCTGTTCAAAAAATACAAAGAGAAGATGACTGCTGTAATAAAATTAAAGTTAAGAGAGTCTCATACTGTCTGTGCAATACGTATAAAGAGCAGATGATTACTGTAATCAAACTAAAGTTGAGAGAGTCTCATACTATCTGTGCAATACATAGAAAGAGAAGATGACTGCTGTAATCAAATAAGAGTTGAGAGAGTCTCATACTATCTGTGCAATACGTATGAAAAGAAGATAACTGTTGTAATCAAACTAAAGTTGAGAGAGTCTTATACTATCTGTGCAATACTTATTAAGAGAAGATGATTGCTGTAATGAAATTAAAGTTGAAAGAGTCTCACACTATCTGTGCAATACGTATAGAGAATAGATGATTGTTGTAATCAAACTAAAGTTGAGATAGTCTCATACAGCCTGTGCAATACTTAAAAAGAGAAAATGATTGCTTTAATAAAATTAAAGTTGAGAGAGTCTCATACTATCTGTGCAATACGTATAAAGAGAAGTTGACTGTTGTAATCAAACTAAAGTTGAGAGAGTCTTATACTATCTGTGCAATAAGTAGAAAGAGAAGATGACTGCTGTAATAAAATTATAGTTAAGAGAGTCTCATACTATCTGAGCAAAACGTAGAAAGAGAAGATAATTGCTGTAATAAAATTAAAGTTGAGAGAGTCTCATACTATTTGTGCAATACGTATAGAGAGAAGATGATTGCTGTAATAAAATTAAAGTTGAGAGAATCTAATACAGTCTGTGCAATACGAATAAAAAAATGACTACTGTAATAAAATTAAGAACGAGAGAGTCTTATACTATCTGTGCAATACGTATAAAGTGAAGACAATTGCTGTATTCAAATTAAAGTTGATAAAGTCTCATACTTTCTCTGAAAAACTTAGAGAAGATGATTGCTGTAATCAAATTAAAAATGATAGAGTATCATATATCAGTGCAATACGTATAAAGATAAGGTACCTGCTGTAATAAAATTAAAGTTGAGAGAGTCTCATACTATCTGTGCAATACGTATAGAGAGAAGATGATTGCTGTAATAAAATAAAATATGAGAATGTCTCATACTATCTGCACAATACGTATAAAGGGAAAACGATTACCGTTATCAAATTTAAGCAAAATATTTTGTTAACCATTTAGGGTTATTTTCAATAAAACCCGTTAAAGCATAATGAAAAAGTTCATTGTTATGCACCCTTTCTAATAGAAATGGGGGTATATTGCTTTGCACATGCCGGTCGGTCTGTCGGTCGATCGGTAGACGAAATTGTAGGTAGGTAAATGATGATGAGTAGATGACCCCTATTTCTTAAACTGTCATTAGGTTCAAGATCAAGGTTTTTCAGTACCTTAATTATCCTAATCCTTTCCGGTCAATTACTCATCCATCTTTTAACATACAGTCCTCATATTTGGTATAAAGGTTAATGATGATGAGTAGATGGCCCCCTTTTAGGTCAGTAGGTCAAAGCTTAAGGTCATTTAGTATTGTTATTATCCAAATGGTTTCCGATCAGTAACTCATTTATCCGATAAACCTAAATCTTTTTATTTGGTAGAAAAGCTCATGATGATGAGTAAATGATACCTATTTCTTTATAGGTCAGAAGGTTTGGGTCAAGGTCATACAGTACTGTTACTGCCCAAATGATTTCCAATCAATAACTCATCCATCTTTTAACCTACAATCCTCATATTTGGTATGGAGGTTCATGATGATGAGTAGATGACCCATGTTTCCTTTGAACTCAGTAGGTCAAAGGACAAGGTAATTCAGTACTGTAATTTTCTAAATGATTTCCGATCAATTATTCATCCATTTATAAACCTACAATCCTCATATTTGGTAAGGAGGTTTGTGCTGATAATTAGATAGCCCCTCTTTCCTTTTAGGTCAGTACGTCAAATGTTAAGTCATTCAGTACTGTTGTCATCCAAATGGTTTCCGATCAATAACTTAGCCATCGTTTAACCCACAGCCCTCATATTTTGTAGGGAGGTCCATGGTGAGTAGATGACCCCTATATCTTTGAAGTGGTCAGACAGTGATTTAACTATCTAATTGGGGGCATTTGTGTTTCACAAACTCGTGTTATTTAAATTTTACTGAAACCTTTTACGGATTCACTCGATAGTCTGCTTAGTAACTGTAAATTATTACTATTAACCCTTAAAAATAATAACTGTGTATGAATTTGCAAACCATTCTTTATTGACTGTCTTAGAAGTGTACTCCCGATTATCTTAGACGCAAGAATTCGGTCGTTTTATCTAATACCCATACAGACTGTCATCTCAATATAACGATCATCTGCTTAAGTAATTGATACATCACACAATATGAGTTTTAAACATATCTTAGCTGTGTTGGTTCTACATTTATCAATGCAAACCTTAATTAAAGTAGTGTTGTTTGGTTATGTATCTCCCTTCCACACAATTATGCTTATTTTCTCGGAGTTCTTTTTTAAATGACAAAGACGATCAATTACTGATCCTTAAACTGTGTGAAAGTTTAAAACCTGACCTTACTTATTTTGCATTTCTTTTCCTGTTAACTTATTCATAAGCAGCCAATGGATGAAATTGATGAAATAGTTTTTGATGCGGACGAATGGACAAACGGAACCAATCACCTGGAAGTACTGAAAGACCCTCTGGCTGTCTGTAAAACTACAATCACGTGTTATGGGTTCGATGGGCAAACCATATGTCGTTTTTGTAAGTACATTGATCTTTAGCAAATTCTGTTTTGATATAAGTGTTCATCTGTTTTAATATATCTTTAGGTTTCGAATATCCGTCTATTTAAAATGGTATAATGTTTTTATTGCGGTAAAGACCATTGTTTACGTAAGAAATAACAAATGATTTCCGTTAATTATCGTCAAATAAATCACGGTTCGCAATGATGAAAAAAAATCACGAGGGCTTTTTTCAGACTATTTCTTACTAATGCTATAAATATGGGTGTGAATAAAGTAGATCTAAGGAAAAACCGTTAGCAAGACAGTTTTATTTAAGAATACCTATTTCAAGATGTAGCTTTAGTTTATAGATGATTCATTTTCATTATCTGAAAAAGTCTTCCGTTTGATTACACATTCACCTGACGACATTTGTCTTGCAAATTGAAAGTAATTGAAATCTATTTTAATTACTGGCTCGTGAATTTTACCTAAAAACAAATCGTAGTCATGGGGGGGGGTCCTATATTTTGATGACTCAATTACAGGATATCGAATTTGTAATTATTTTGCTTCTAAAAGTAAAGATCTAAACCCCATATTTTCCATTCAATTGTAATTAAATTGTTGATACAAGACGATAGATTTTGAAGCTGTTTACCGCAAGAAATCATCAAAACGAGTTTCGGGGAGGTACACTTCTATGTCACTGATTAATCAACTTTTAAAAAGTTGTCTTTTACAATTGAGATACTGCTAAGTAGTTGATAACAAGACTTGGAACAACGAAATTCCTGCTGCAAGAAAAATCATTTAATAAATGTATGGTTATCCCGGAGTTTTGAAGACAGTTAAAACACACAAATGTCCAAACTTATGGTACTATGTTATCTTTAGATGATTGACTATTCATCGCGAGGAGATTCTAATAACAAAACATCCTCTATACACGTTATATAAGTTCTACTTAAAGCCAATTAAATGAAATTACAAACTGTTCTTCTCTGGCTAACAACTGATGCCAAGAATATAACTAGTTATTGAGCAACACTATAAATGAAAACGTGGTCATAAATCGTGATTAACTAAGAATAATATATGCTATATTTAGATAGTGTGCTATTTCTTCATTTGTTTTCATACAGAATATAAATCGATTTTAGGATTGACGTTCACAGCCTGTAAAAATGAAATAAGTCGTCTATTTAGGAAAACCCTATTAATTTACAAATTACAACTATAATCTACAATAAACATTTTTGTAACCGAGTTTAATCACTCACTTAAGAACCAGTAAAACTATTCCTTTTATCACACTTCCTCAACTCAATTTCATTTGGCGATGCAGCCTGTCGTATTGGTTTTGGTTTGATATTTCTTGTATTTCAACATATCTATTTAAACCATTTTTTTCTCCGACCCTTCAATTCATATTCCCATATAAAATAGTTTACCTATATATATCATTTAAAATTCAATACATGTATATCACCGTACACCATGTAAACACATCACGTTCATATTAGTCCGGAGGTGACTTTTCAAGTGGTATGTATGTAAAATTACATTCTTTAATTTTCATTATATATTTCCTTTTTCAATATATACTCTGCATATTGAAGTTTTACGCTGACCCAGACTGAAAACTCATCATCGATTCCAAAATTATATATTTTGTTGATAAATGTATAATCGGGGTTTGTTTGTTGTTGATGTTCATATTGTCTGACACCTAATGTGGAAGGAAATAACAAACAAAGCCCACGTAGCCATACGTTCGCATTCTCTTATAAATCCTGTGGGGAATCGAATTTATTAAAGGCAATTGACCTCAGCAACATGACGTTTGAATCGTTGAAATTGTACAGTAAATAGGTAGTTTATTGTCCAGTTGTACACCGCATGTTTTGTACAGTCGTACAAATAATGCAGATGTCTGTGAACACTGTTAATAAAATTGGCAACACAAATTAAAAATAAATTTAAAAACAAGATTAAAATTCATACGAAAATACAAATATCAGGAAGACATAACCCTTTCCCAAAGTTCCCTTTCATATATTAAATCTTGGGACAACCTTTGGCTCCAGTACATATTTGCAGGACTATGTAGTTCATATAAGCGGACCAAGCGCGTAAACATAGAAATATATTTTATTATTATAATAAAATTATTATATTCGATTACAATCAACAGACCAGAGAGACCAAACCTTCCTTGATGCGAGATTTAAGTTAATTGGATCGTCAACTTTCTTCTAGACTGCAACACCATACACGCGCACACATTTACATGCATACCCACGCAAACAAGTATGGTATTTGGCTCAGCTAGAAATAGCTAAAATGTTATTTCTTTTTATTTCGAGCAGTTATTAAACTCCAGAATATCTACTCAGTTAAGGACGCATTATATCAGTGTCAAGTGGCCATCGTGGACGAAAACTACCTCCCAGCCGACAGCATACAGACTAACAAGGTAAACTCTAGTTTGATTGTGTTATCACTCATATCAGAAATTTCAACCGTTAGTTCACTATTTTATCAGACGTCGTATTGCAACCATTAGATTTTAGGTCGACTTTTCGGAGAATGCAAGAGGTACTGTATCCGCTAAAGTTGCGTCAGCGTTGAAGTTATTATTAAAGTTGTGAATATAAAGCCTTATCTAAAAACATCAAAAATGTTATTGCTTCCAACCTTCACATGCCTAATGGACGTTTTCACATGACCTTGCAGAACAAGTCCTATAACTCTGCACCAGATTTTGATTGAATTGTGCCCCTTTTTAACTTAGAAATTCTGGTTAAAGTTTTGCGTGCAACTTCATTAAACGTGCATATTCTAGTAACAACTTGAGGCATTGTATTGGAAATTTCTATAATGCTTTCCAATCGTCTCACCTTGTTAAATAATTAAGTCAGGTATTCTGCATTTACTTAAAATTATGGCCTTTTTTACAAAGAATTTCTGGTTAATACTTTCGTGCAACTTAATGCGAGTCCATATCTCAGTCACTAGTTGATGCATTGCATTAGAACTTTCTCCAAGGCTTTCCAACTATAAAACATGTGTAAATAATTAGATAAGGTGACTCTATACTGCAAATAAGCAAAATTATGTCCCTTTGTTTACTTACATATTCTGGTTAAAGTTTTGCGTGCAACTTCTTTGTGAATTTATATCTCAGTAACTATTTGATGCATGACATTTAAATGATTTTCAAGTATTCCCAACTTTCACATCTCTGACAATAATTAAGTTAAGTCTATGCAACATATTGAAACAACTATGAACCTTTTGAGTATGATATTCTGGTAAAAGTTTTGGTTGAAACTTCATTGAGGGTCTATATGATAGTAAATACTGAATACATTGCATTTAAACTATTTACAAGGCTATTTAACCATCACAACTTTGTAAAACCTCAACTCAAGGCGGGCAACTCTATTCTGCGTATTCTCAAAAGTATGGTCCATTTTGACTTAGTTCTGGGTAAAATTTTCGTGCAACTTGTTTGAGAGTCAAAATCTCTGTAACTGCATGCTGCATTATATTGGAACTTTCTATAAGGGATCCCATCTGTCACCCTATGATTTTGACTGAATTATGCCACTTTTGGGACTTTGAAAATTGGTGAATTTTTGCATCTTAAATCTTTTCTTCATATGCTGTTGCTTTTAAATTTCACACACTAACTGGACGTCATTACATGAGCTTGCAGGACAAGTCCCATCAAGCAAATTTGTGATCATCTTGGTCGCAGAGTTAAGTCAAGATATGTCATCAACAATTTAAAGGAGCTTTAGATTATTCATTCCTGCACATGTTACACAACGTTACGTCAAATCCATGCGACACCGTGCTGTTCATATTAACTCACATTAACATCAATATCACAGTTTACGTATTTTTTGACACATGACACATCTTACCAAATTCTACTCATCAATGAAAGCCGTTAGTTCAAACAAAGATATTAATTTGGTTTTTAGGCCTTTAGATTAGCTTTAATATGGTACCAAACATCATATAATTTCTATAATTGATATCAGGTAAATTAAGAAAAACTTCTATGCACAATTTCTTTTGCGTTGGAATATATCTTACAAAGTACAACAGCTACACCTTTCAAACTTGGAAAACTTCTTCACGATCATATCTTAGTGCGTATGCCAAGAACCATAACTCTTCCTTTTATTTTGCTGATATCGTGGCCCTTTTAAAAACTTAAAACTTAAGGTTTAAATTTGCGTGCAAGCTGGTATACAAGCTCATTTATTTCATACTACTAACACAAAAGCTTTGAAACTTTAAACACTTAAAACTATGACTCTACCTTATATTTTGCTTAAATTATTACCCTTTTTCAACTTCGATTTTAGGGTCTTAGTTTGCGTGCAAGCTGGTATACAAACTCATTTTTTTTTCATACTACTTTTACTACCACTTTTGAAACTGTTTACACTTATTTGTTATAATTTCTTGGAGTAATACGTATACCAAGTATCATAACTCTATCATGCATTTTTTGCTCCAATTATGGACCTTTTCAGCAAATTTGAGTTTACTTTGTCGTGAAAGGTTTCAAGTGTACATTTCTCCATAATGCCTATTTGTATGGTATTGTAATGTAACATTAAAACAATCCCACGTTCCAACGTAAATTTTATTAAATTGATAGGTAAAACATTGATAACTTATTATAGATAATTTATATTCAAATTATTTCCATGGAACTCCCTTTTAAAGGACATTTGTGACTTTTTAAAAAAAATGTGGTATTTTTTAGCTTGCAATTTTCGGGATAGACAAAATAAAAAAATCTTTAACATTTTTTTGTGTACAGTCTTTATTTTAAAAATATAGCACTTTTTGTGAATATTTGTTGCTAAAACAATCAAATACAAACATTTTGATACCAAGCATGGCGTTTTTAAAGAAAAATTGGGGTGAAACTAGTCTTTTTTTAAAATGATTGCGCGTAATTTATCGGTGAATTTTGACCGAGGAGGGGTCCTAAGTTTGAAAATCTCATAAAATTGTAAACGGACTGTAAAAGTCTCTAAAATTTTGCAAATAATTCAAGAAAAACATACAGTTTACACAACTAACAAAGGATTTCCCCAAATCTGACCCTTGCATTAGGCATCTAATACCTTAATACGCAATGCTTGTTAGTCTGGTGAAACTATTTTCTAACACATTAAATCATACACATTATATATGGTTGCCCTTTTTCATTCAAGCAGAAAAAAGATTATAAGATTAAAATCAAGATTTGAACAAAACAAAATTAAAGGATATCCTATTCTCTTGACTATATGACGTGCATTTCAGTGATCTACACTCACTGAAAAAAGTTAAGAATTTTATTTGATGGTTCAATTGCCTACGGTATGAATCAAGTATCCATGCCGCTGTTTTTATACAAACTTAAAGGATGCCAAATAAATGGGCTAGTTGTACTGACTCGGTGTTCATTCAAGTTTATTTTGGTGGCCATATTTGATTCCATATTTGTTGATTTGTGACCAGCCTAATGCCGTCGACTAATTACTAGTCATTTCGTCGATAATCGGTCTATTCCGGTGCGTTTCCGCTTGTAATCGTAACGGTTCGTAAATGTGCGCTGGTTCCCCGGTTGCCAAATTAAGAAAGAGGATTAGCCGAACACCGGTTCACACTTCCGGAATAACAACATTGCAAAGCGAATCGTCAGCGGTAAATTTTCTAAAGTTAATTCTGTCTCTCAAAATTGAAAGAATGAATGTGCAAGTGTCTTTCTTGATCATGCTTACTACGGCCACTCAGTTTTCTCGAGGATCTGACTGTTGTTTCGAAAAATTTCACTCGGACTTTCATTTGAAGGTACCGAAACCCGTGAAAAGGAGTGGGTGGAGAGTAGGACCTCGGATTATTGAATTGGGTTCACGCCTACTATCTGCCGATAATGTCAAACCCCTACTACCAAAAGTGTCGTCTTGGGCCAGTTTCGCTTAGCGGCTACTTGTATGTCAGATGCCAGAACGTAGATTGTATACGGGAAGACACAGAGAAAGATGCCATGCTTCTCAGCAAATACAAAGCTTGGAGTTGGTAAGTTTCATATGAGATTTAGAATCAGTTTGTCATGTTGGTTATCTAAATTCCCATTACTAATCTTAGCTCTGTAAATTGCAATGCCATGAATACTACTACTAATAAATTTGATGATCGATATGTTTCAATACAGCCAATTGGGATTTTTGCCCGGCTACACGATTCCCCCAGATCCACCCAAATTGACCCAAACCATTTGTCTTCAGTTGCTGCTATGTTGCTTTCCGGTAATTTGTTTCTTTTCTATTATTTTATTATTAATGCAACATGTTGATTTTTTGCTTTCCACAACAAATAACATGGTTACGAGTTTTTAGACTCTCATGATGATGATGATGATGTATTCGAAGGTTTAACCCTGGGGGAGCAGCCGTCAGTATGGCAGTATACATTGAGTACACTCTAACGCTGACGTCTACGGGCCAGTTGGGTTTGGACGGTCCAAAAAAGTCTAATTTTGAAAATTTAAGTTGAAAGATTTAATGCCAAAATGGGAAT
>JAULCC010640646.1:0-16732 GCA_032358795.1 Nuttallia obscurata | reverse complement strand
TTTAAAGTTCTCATTTCTACATTCATTAAGCACACAATGTGCAAACGCCCCACTGTTAGTAACATCACGATTGTAAAACTTTCTGAATGTACAGTCCGTCTTCCACCCAGCAGTCCGTAAAACAGTGTCAATTGGGACTTTAAAGAAGGCTGCACTTGTGGAGGCACTTCTCGTACTGTGAGGTTTGAATATTGTCTTATCAATCCCTGCATTTGTTAACACCATTTTAATCCATTTGCCAAGTGTTCCTTTAGTAACACATTTATGAGGCTTTTGATGACTTATGAATAGATTCTAAGCGAATCTCATCACCACGCAATTCGTGAGTGTTTTCTAAATACGTCGATAACACGGTAACTACACATAGTTTTTGTCATTTTTGTACTGCTCAACATACAATTCTGAAAGATGAGACCCTTGTTTACTAGCTTTCAATATTTCTTATTTTGACATGGTCTTTGCAAATCTCAAGATTTTTCATATTAATACTATAAAGTGTCTGTAATCTTTGTCCTGTTGTTAAAGCTAGAAGCATAACTAATTTCAAACTAAATTTCTCTAAGCTGGTAGAAACATCAGTAACACTGACATGATAAGATATGTATAGCAAAACAGTCGCAACATCCCACGTATATTTGTAACGTGGTAATACAGGTTTTTCATTAAAGATACCCTTAAGGAACTGTTTTATCATAATATGATGACCTATTTGATTATTTTTTACAACGTAAACAATAGTTGAAATAGCATATTTTGTAGTGTTTATTCCTCTATATCACAAACCAATGTTGTATAATCCTGTCAGGAACGTTAGCACAGAGTTTATAGTGGGATTAAATGGATCCACTTTCCCTGTACTGCAAAATGACATCCACTTGTTGAGGTAGCCCCCATATTGTTGCTTGGTCCCGTTTCACCAAGATGCGAGGATAAGCTCAACACTGACTGATGATACCCCTTTGTTTTGTAGTTTTTCCCTGAGACTTTGAAAACAGCCAATCACATTGTCTTGAGTCTGTGTCGAATCCCTTTTGGATGCCACAGAGTCACGTTCACTGATGGCAGTATTCTCGGTTTGTCCACTATCATCTGGAGTAGACGCGGAAACCAAGGCTGAGTTGAAAACAGCGGCGCAACAAGTACCGCATCTGCCTCGTCCTGCTCAAACTTTTGGAGCACATTTCCCATAACACTGAAAGGAGGGAACATGTAAGAATAGTAGTTACTCCAGTTTAGTGAAAACGCATTTACTGCAACTGATTGTATATCCGGGGTATAATAAACATACGGCGATACCCGGAAATTGCGCTTCGATGCAAACATGTCTATATTACATTTACAAATGCATCAATAATCTTTTGAAAAACATTATCATTAATCGACCACTCCATATCTTCATAAATTTTTTGTCGGCTAAGTGCATCTGCCCTAGAATTCAACTTTCCAGGTATATGATACACACTAATCCATAATCCTTTATCTACGCACCATAACCACGATTCTTTCACTAATTTATTTAACGACGGGATCCTACACCCCTCCCCCCCATTTTTGTAATGTACTTGATCGCAGTAGAGTTATCTAACAATAGCTGTTACGTGCTCATTAGCACTATCAACACAGAAGTGTTTAATTGTTAAAATAGCGACTTTCAATTTTAGCTCATTGATATGCTCCTCCCGATCTAGTTCACTCCAAATTACGCTAAACTGATTATTGAATGCGCCCCGTATCCAATTAAACTACTATCTGATTCTATTATTCTACTAGGCTTAGATACGGGAATTGGCTTAAAAGAACTGTCAACATTATCAATCCACCAATTTATATAACCTCTGTTTTCTTCCGAAATTTTATAAGTTTATCAAAATTTCCTTTTTGATTTTTAAGTTCAATATCTCTTTGGATTTCTTAAGACTTATAACGGTGCATACTGAACACCTGGTTCATTTGAAACCATTTTACCAATAAGTTTTGCGAATTCTCTGATTGTGATTAATTGTTTTTTTAAGAACACAGCGACATTCGTCTATCTTATTCTGTCTTTGACTGTCATATCTACCGAATTAATTTAAAAAAACCCAACAAACTCTATAAACTGCGTTGGTATAAATACTGATTTTTCGGGGTGTATAGTTATCCCCAAGCCATCAGCCAATAATGATGTTCTAATAATATTGTCTTCACATTCCTGATATGAATCTCCGGATAATACACCATCAATATATGCACAATTAGTGTGACCTTCATTTCTTAACGTTGAAAAACCCGGCCTCATTAGTTTCGTAAATTTGCGTGGCGCACTCGATAATCCGTTTGTTAAGGAGGTAAACTGATATGATCTATTCTTCCACGTGAAACACAAATACTTTCTATCTTGTGTCTTATAGGTATACTGAAATAGGCACCTTTAAAATCTAATTTTGCAAAGAATCAGTTTTACCTCACTAGATGTAGAGCCGATTTTAAGGTTACAATTTTGAAATGTTTTTTTACAGATATGGTCATTTAGTTTAGATAGGTTTAATATCAAGCGATACGACCCGTCAGCTTTAGGTCTAAAAATTTTATTCTATAGCACTTGGTTCTATTGTGCCATTACTCTTTAAATTCTTTTTTCTCTAGTTTTAATAGTAATTTATCTATATTTGTTCTTCCTTACCCGAAATTTTTATCTCCTTTCTATCACAATCTTTACATGGAGCTGACTCAAATTCTAACTTACATCCGGAATTGATTATATCCAAAATGTACATGTCACTAGTGATCTGTTTCCACTTATTTTTGAATATCGACATTTTCCCTCCATTAAAGTTTTCAGGGGTGTTAAACAATCTTTTACTTACTTCTAATGTTTGTGGTTGTGTGGATACTTTTTGGGGCCCTGGTATCCTTTCTTCACGCCTACCCGCTGATGTTACTGTGCAGGCCGGTACGCCAGGGCCCTTCTCCCCAAAGATGATGCCTGTCTCTGTTGTGGTTTATCCTTAATTCCCTACTTTGACACTGGTTTCGATTGATATCTCGATCTAGCAGATGACAATAATGTAAGACTGTTACTCAGTTTTTTACTGTCATTTATGTCCTTTAATCTTTTTTCCAGGTCCTTGTCCTCTCCAAAAAGATGAGTCGGTGAGGAAATTTTCTCCGATTCATTGCATAATGCCGCATATTGGTTAGAAATCGCTAGCATTAAAGTCGCCGCCTAAAACTTGAGAAATCTCTGTGTGCGTGTGCCATTAAATTAAATGCGTCAAAGGATAAATCAAACAGTTCCTCTGCCTTCTCGGATTCCATTGCAAGTGTTTTGTTCATAATGTTAATAAGCGGTATCATACCTTTTGTGACATATCTTTGTATTCTCTGAAGTGCCTTACCTCCTTGTTTTAACTCCTTTGCAGTGTGCCTATTGCTCCAAAGTAATTCATTTACCTCTGGCACATCAAGAAATACACAATTGTCTGGTCTGTTGTATTTCTTCAATAGATCCAGAACAGTAGATGAATTGTGATCTACCGGTTCGGACGACCCTTTTTGACGGTCGACGCAACAACTCCGTGTACAGCTGTCCCATATTCAACTTGCTTCGAAAATGTCGACTCTACAGCCTTTAATATCATCATTTTTTTTATTATTGACTGAACTTTTTTCCACTTTTTGCCCTCCGGTTATTTCTCCGATTCGGGATCCGATAACTCGTCGTCTGATGAGACCAAGTTATACTTGCTAACATGGTCGTCTGAACATACACTATGCTCTTTTCCTTTTGTCCCCTCAGATCCTGATCGGTCTTGTGTAATGGCAGTAACAGCTTGGGTTAGCTTTTCAAGTGCCGACTGTTGTTGTTTGTACAATTGTTTTGTTTTCTGACATTGTTCAAACAATAACATCATCATGTTGTTATTGGGTGCGGCCATATTGAATCTCGGGTCACACGAGGTTCTCGGCGACCCGTATCCTGGAAACCAAGTATTTCCCATAGTCCCACTACCGCTGGTGCATTGTTTGACTAGGGCACTTTTGCTTACGTCACTCACAGATACACTATCGGTGAGCGTAGCATTTCCTCCCACGCAGTTATGTAATTGCGAATCCGCCATAGTTGATGGAATGGTGCCTGGCGCCATGCCAGCAAGCACCCGAAATATTCCGCGGCGAGATTGACTATTTAAAGTTTCTCCACTTGTTGAAATAGAGGCCCCAGGCGCCGTTAAAGGCTGCAAACCCTGAAGAGGCTCAGAATCCCCAGAAATCAAAACACTTTGATGGTGGGATTTAGGGGTTTATTCGTCCCACTTTTTGCCCTCCGGTTATTTCTCCGATTCGGGATCCGATAACTCGTCGTCTGATGAGACCAAGTTATACTTGCTAACATGGTCGTCTGAACATACACTATGCTCTTTTCCTTTTGTCCCCTCAGATCCTGATCGGTCTTGTGTAATGGCAGTAACAGCTTGGGTTAGCTTTTCAAGTGCCGACTGTTGTTGTTTGTACAATTGTTTTGTTTTCTGACATTGTTCAAACAATAACATCATCATGTTGTTATTGGGTGCGGCCATATTGAATCTCGGGTCACACGAGGTTCTCGGCGACCCGTATCCTGGAAACCAAGTATTTCCCATAGTCCCACTACCGCTGGTGCATTGTTTGACTAGGGCACTTTTGCTTACGTCACTCACAGATACACTATCGGTGAGCGTAGCATTTCCTCCCACGCAGTTATGTAATTGCGAATCCGCCATAGTTGATGGAATGGTGCCTGGCGCCATGCCAGCAAGCACCCGAAATATTCCGCGGCGAGATTGACTATTTAAAGTTTCTCCACTTGTTGAAATAGAGGCCCCAGGCGCCGTTAAAGGCTGCAAACCCTGAAGAGGCTCAGAATCCCCAGAAATCAAAACACTTTGATGGTGGGATTTAGGGGTTTATTCGTCCCCTTCCGCCATTATTTCCGCAGCAGGCAAGCACAGAATCTTATAAATCCAATACAATCCGTGGATCACGTATTCCGCGCGATAATAGAAACACGCCAAATTGTTCCAAACACTTTCACGATGAATTTAGTCCTAAATTCGCCTTTTCTACGGTTGATACAAACTAATTTTTCTTAAGTTTTTTCTTTCAGTTATAAAACGAGAGTCTGGTCAGTTAGATAGCAACATTATCTGAAGGGCCTGGTCACGTGATCGCGCATGATCACTCATGGTGATTCTGATTGGTAGATAGGGATAACAAAATATGAATACAAGAGGTTTCAGCATGAAACTTTTGAGTGGTTTTTGTAATTTTTACCACGAGTATCATTTCCAATCATAGTGAATCCATGTTTCCTGAATATATCTCAACATTTGCAACAGTTTTCAGATATTCATTAGCCTAGGAAGTAGCTTTAAAGTATTTGGAGATAAATCATGTTTGTTTATTAATCATATTTCACTTTGATTCTAGCACAAGAAAGGAAAGTACCCAGCATTCCACGTTTTTCACAGAGAGCCCAATATGTACCTGCCATTAATATAATACATATACGTCGATATACAAACTTTTTATTGATTTATTAAACCGGGTTTCAATTTTGGTCTGTCGGTTTCGGTTAATTGATTTTGATGTATATTTAACCGTTTCACAATTAATGTGTATCCAATGAATGGACACATTTTGAAAGATAAACCTTTATTGTTTAAAATGGGGAAGGGGATGTTAACAATTATTTTTTCGATAAACAACTTAACCTTTTTTACATTATACATACACATATGTTCTATTGCTTTAGTTTATTTCGCCTATTTCGCCAACATAACACACTCTGTATGATATTTCATAATATATTAGCTGATATAATCTGTTGTGAGAATGCAAATGTATGACATCATGTACATATCTCATTCTATAGCATTCTTGTATCAGGAAGAGTGTTAAATCTATCTCAGTGAAGTCATATTTTATTCCAGTATAAATGAAAAGGCTATAAAACCTACCCTTCCCTATATTTTAGTTATTATATGCACATCCCTAATAATTAGTTCTTGCAAAAAGACAGCTTATCTCAATTCATTTGATTTGGCAACCCGCAATTTACATATGGCATAGTGGAAAATGACCAAAACATTTCATAGTTGTATTAGCAACCAGCATTTTACATATGGAATAGTGGAAAATGGCCAAGACAATTCATAGTTGTATTGGCAACCAGTATCACGCATGTGCCATAGTGGTAAATAGCCAAGACATTTTATAACTGTTTTGGCAGCCAGCATTTTATATATGGCATAGTGGAAAATGGCCAAGCCATTTCATAGTTGTTCTGGTATACAGTAACATGCATGTTCCATAGTGGAACAGTCTTGGCAGCCAGCGTAATACAGACATAGGAGTAAATGGTAAGGACATTCAGACATACATTTTGTATCGATCTAGTTACTAAACTGATTAAATATATATGTGACGCATTCAATCAGAATGTTTGACGTGTCTCAATTTTAATTTGTTTTGTTGTAGTGCAGACATTATTAAGTTTGGTTTATTCACCAGAATTACCTACTAATACCATCAACATGAACATAATTGTTAAATATCATTCATTTAGTTAAATTTATGTATCTGCATTAATATATAAAACATTGATAAGGCGAGTTTGTAACTCCGCAAATGCCGATCCCAAGCCCGGATGTGAAAGGAGGAGGGTTATGCACGGGGCCAGCAACCCAGTCACGTAAAACCACACACACGCTACAGAAACCTACACCAGAGAAATCAATAACGAGGGGACGAGGATGGACACACGCCAGGCAAATGGATCTAGGACGGATGACGGTCAAACCCCAACGGGAGCTGACACGCTGATAGTGAACATCCTTGGACCGAAGAGAACACAACTAGTTGGCTGCTGGAATGTTAAAACCCTCTAACAGACCGGAGTGCTAGCTCAGGTTGTGAGAGAGATGTCGAGCAACAAGATAGGAGTACTAGGAGTCAGCGAGACAAGATTGACAGGTACCGGAATCAGACAGCTTGCTACCGACCACCACAGTGCTTACTCAGGAAGACAAGATAACCGGCATGACAGAGGAGTAGCACTTATCATGGACAACGAGGTATGCAAAAAGCCTGATAGAGTGGAAACCAATCAACGAACGAATCATGTCAGCAAGATTCAACTCATCATATGCGAAGCTCAAGATTATCTTCTAGACAGCCCCCAGGGACTGGAAGATGGGACTCATTGTCAATTTGCCGAAGAAAGGTGGCCTTACAGAATGCAACAACTGGAGAGGATTAATGCTTCTGTCAGTGACCAGCAGGATCCTCAGCAGAATAATCCTCCGCAGAATGACAACAAGAGTTAACCAACTTCTGCGGGGAAATCAAACTGGCTTCAGGAAAGGCATATCGTGTGCAGATCAGAATTTCACTATGCGCCTGATCATAGAGCAAAGTCACGAATGGAACACAACAGTCTATGCAAGTCTATGCAAACTTCATAGACTTGCAAAAGCCGTTTGACAGTGTGAGCAGACAGGCATTGTGGAAAATCTTGGCCCACTAAGGCATCTCAGACAAGATCATCGCGGTCATCAGGATGTTGACTATGTGTATTTTATACACTGTGTATCGTTTACTCTGTGTATTGTGCACTCTGTGCATTGTGTATCGTAAACACTGTATATGGTATACTTTGTGAATTATATACCTGCTTTTTATATACTCTGTGTATCGTTTACTATGTGTATTGTATACTGTACATATTTCAGACATAAACCAATATGATACAAAGTATTACATCGAAACAAAACTGACAAAACTAAATGTTTTAAAATTTGAGATGAACATTGATGGCCAGACAGGGTTTCAAACGAGTTCTGTTTCGCCAAAACTCACTTTTTCTAGCACTTATTAACAGGAATCAAATGCCACTCTTTGTCTATATGCATTTTCACCCAATTAATTAACTACATGTAATTCATATCCGAACAGAAGATTGTTGATGGAACAAAAAACAGTTTCTTCTTTATGGCCATACATCATGGTGAGTCAAAAATTTCACTATACATCTGTTAAATGTATCAGTTCCGACAACACACAGAGACGAAAACAGTTTATTGATATCAAACATACAACAATGAATAACATACTAATGTCAAAAGCTGCGTCATATATCATTTTACCCTATTTTCTCAGCTAAGATGTGTGTCCGTTTAAGATTGCGCTTCCAATGATATGAATTCGCGCGCTTTTGTCTCCTATTTTCATCCAGAGAAATACCATACTTAAAAGCTCGTCTGATTTTTTGAAAAACAAAGTGAGCTTTTGTCGTGACTTGATCAGTGTCGGCGTCGACCTTGCACCCCAAAGTTAAGTTTTATGTTTATGTCCACTTTTCTCCAAATTGGTCAAAGCTAATGATTTCAAACTTGCAACACTTTTTTGCCATCATGACATGACTTGTAGGACAAGAGTCACAACTCTAACTGGTATTTTGCATGAGTTATGGTCCTTTTTGGACTTAGAAAAACACTGTTTCTTGGTTAAGTTTTATGTTTCGGTCCAATATTCGCCTAATTGGTCAAAGCTATTGCTTTCAAAATTGCAATATTTATCCATCATCATCGCATGACTGTGTAGGACAAGGGTCATAACTCTAGCTGCTATTTTGCATGAGTTATGGGCCTATATGGACTTAGAAAAACACTGTTTCTTGGTTTGGTTTTTCTTTAGGTCCAATTTTCTCCTTATTGGTCAAATCTATTGCTTTCAAACTTGCAACACTAATTTATCATCATGGAATGACTGTGTAGGAAAAGGTCATAACTCTAGCTGGTATTTTGCATGAGTTATCGGCCTTTTTGGACTTAGACAAACACAGTTTCTTGGTTAAGTTTTATTTTAGGTCCATTTTTCTCCTAGTTGGTCAAAGCTATTTCTTTTAAACCTGCAACACTTATTTGCCATCATGACATGACTGTGTATGACAAGAGTCATAACTCTAACTGGTATTTTGCATGAGTTATGGGCCTTTTTGGAATAAGAAAAACATGGTTAAGTTATATGTTTATGTTCACTTTTTATGGTGAACCTTCAAAGCTATTGCTTTGAAACTATAACCACAAAATCACTTTCAAAAGATGATGAAGAAAAGAAACCGAATCAAATTATATAACTCTAGTTTGCATTTTTAAGCATAATGGGCCTTTTTTAACTTAGAAATTGCTGTTTTTGGGTAGTTTTATGTTTAGGTAAACTTTTCTGATAATTGGTTAAACTATTACTTATACACTTGCAACACTTATTCACCATCATGACCTAACTGTGTAGGACAATGGTCATAAATGTAGCTGGTATTTTGCTTGAATTATTGGCCTTTGTGGACTTAGAAAAACAATTGTTTCTTGGTCATGTCATCATTTTGTGGTAAAACTTCAAAGCTAATGCTTTGAAACCTTAACCACTTAATCACTATCATAAGATAATTTGATTCAGCAAGTTGGATAACCAGAGTTTGCATTTTTAAAGAATTATGGGCCTTTGGACTTTTTCCTTTAAATTTTCTCCTGAATGGTCTAAGCTATTGATTTCAAACTTGCAACACTTGTTCACTATCAGCAGATGGCTGTGCAGGACAAGTGGCATAACTTCAGCAGGTATTTTGAGTGAATAATGGGCCTTTTCCGACTTACAGAAATACTATTTTTTTATTAAGTTTCAGGAATTGTGGGCCTTTTCTTTATTAGGAGTTGGTTTTTGGTGGAGTTTTGTGTTTATGTTAATCTGTTTGGTGAACCATAAGAGCTATTATTTTGAAACTTTTAACAACTTGTCACTATCATAAGATGGCTGAGTATATCAACCTACTCTATCATTTTTTAATTATTAATGATCTTTTTTGGAATTGATTTTTGTTTTCTTGGATGAATAAAGTTGATTTTTAATAGGAGCTTTTCTTTACATTTGTAATCATTATTCATTATCATGTTGACTTGGTACAAGGACAAAAATCTTTCTTTTCATCTGAATAAAGAACCGTTTTTAACTTATATAACACTTCATTCTTAAGTTAAGTCATCTGTTCTCCATATTTTTCAAACCTTTTATTTTAAGTTTATTAAATTTTGTTTGTCTGAGTTGGGTTTTACAACACTGTAACACTGTTTATGTTATATGGCGCCATTCAGGAAAAAAACTTGTTGGATCCACATTTCATTTACATTGAGATAAAACATATCGGTTATGGATCCAACAACTTAATACCTGCTGGAGAATCAGAGATGCTGAAACTCCAGATTCATGTTCAAAACCTGTTAGTCGCCTGTTACGATCATTTTAGACCTTATAACTATCATTTTCACATGTTAACCAACATTTTCATGTGGTTTGCTTTAATTAGTATCTTCGATGAAGTTATCAAATGCAGTAGAAGATAATTTTAATAAAATGTTCCTTCTATACCTTCTAAAAGTTATTTCGTGTTATATCACTCTTTTCCTGATTACGTTGAATCCATTACATTTGAATGGTTATTTAACGGTACAAAATCTTGTCAAAATGTTGAAATTGTATCTGGACAGAATAACAGTTTATTTCATGAAACAAAAATTGTTGTAGGTCACCACCTCCTCTAACCTTTCTTTTGTGGTGCTTGATTACCTGTGGTACAGGTTTAGCTTTAGCCTGCTAAGGGCGACCGTGATCGAATTCGCAAACAGCTTGGATCCAGATTAGACGCCGAATAACTCGGCGTCTTATCAGGGTCCAAGCTGTTTGACTATTGGCCACTTGTTTCTCCAAATATTGGGCGATTATGATGAATTTTAAAATCAAGACAGACGACATTTTTTCAGCAGGCCAAGGGTTAAAAAACAGATTAGCGCCTACATCCGCAAGGCGGTACTCTAATTTCAATTATTAAGAAGCATAGTTTCAATCTAGTGCTAAAGTCTCCAGTAACCTATTAAACCCCTTAATAAATAACCATCACTCTAATAGGTTCTGGAATTGTGTTCATAAAGCATTTATTGGTCTCAGTTGACGTTGAGAATGACACTTTGTTTTGAATGTTTTAAAGTGAACTTTGAGTTGGCAATTAATATATTATGTTGATTTTCAAATATCAGTACATGTGCTTTTGAAAGATGTGTTCAGTTTGTGTGCGTGTGTACTGAGCTGGCAGTGGTCACTCTGGCCTAAGTAAGCAACGAGGTAACATGTGGAGAGAGCCGTTGGCTGTTGGTGGTGTAGCAAGCCAGGTCTGGCGAAATTTCAGTGAGGTCCGGATCAGGTGGCTGTGCAGCTCTGTGGTTAGGGTGTGGTAAATCAGAGGTCCCAGGTTCGAGTCCAGACCCCAAGGATATAAAATTTTCAATGAACTCTGTGCTCAAAACTCAGAAATTTCTCAACTCATAACTCTTCAAAGAACATTTTCGCCTTTCTAATAAGTATGTAGCTACACAATGATACTGTTTAAATTTATCGAGGTATATTTGCTAAAATCAGTGTAAGTGTCTCCTGTAAAACCTAGAGACTGAGATCGAAACTGAGTTTAGAACATAGAGTTCATTTTAACTTTTATAACCCCGAGGCCCGGTTGGGCCACAGTTTTTCGTCAGTCCTGTAACAGTAGGTTGAATATAAGAATGGAGTTTATGCAAGTTTATAACCCCATGTGTAAATATGAATGCCTGTTGAAATGCTTGATTTTCTAACTATTAATAGTGTCCAGTTTTTATGAATTTATGACAAGAATCAATAGTAAAAGGTACTGTATACTTTTGTAGCCCAGGTTGTGTGGGTGAGCGAGCATATTTTCCATGGAGGTGATTATGCTCCGGATTGGAACTGAATATTCAGGTTTGACTCAGACGTTTGCATGTCTTTCGGTGTAGCAATATCCTTAGTGGAACTATTTATGCCTGTTGAAGACTTCAAACATTGCATTCATTCTGACGTTAAGTCTTTTTTAGATGGAAAACAGGCAGACACTTGGACGAAGCAGCTCGTTAGGCCGATGACTATTCTCTTACACTCTAAGTTTCATTTGTGAATAAAAACAAATCTAACTTTTCCACCAAAAATTCTAAAGTAACTTTCAGTAATCATTCTAGTCTGCACAGTCAGTCTAGCGCACCG
Source organism: Nuttallia obscurata (assembly GCA_032358795.1). Classification (NCBI taxonomy): domain Eukaryota; kingdom Metazoa; phylum Mollusca; class Bivalvia; order Cardiida; family Psammobiidae; genus Nuttallia; species Nuttallia obscurata. The sequence goes on along the minus strand of JAULCC010640646.1, from coordinate 4,612 downwards.
AAACAAAACTCATTCAATGAAACCAAAGGTCAAAATCTCTTTTATCTCAACCTGGTGACATTATTTCAGAGTGCTTAACCTTGCAAAGACAGCAAAAACAACGTGATGAGGCTTTACCTACAGGTCTCAGCACTTTGAGGTCAAGACTCAGTCTGGTATAAAGAACCAAACAATTGTAAGGTTATAGAACCCAAGTCTAATTCTGTTATGGAGATTTATAATCCATTCCTTTTAGATGGTTTTGTATCACTTTCCAGGTGAAACTTGTACACCTATCTCTATTAAGATATTAAAGGCACAGGGGTTTCTCAATCTCTTATTTTAGCAGATACGCTGCCTTTTTCTAAGGAGACTTCTTCTAGAACTAGTGTTCTTATTCAGGGAGTTGAGTGTAAAACTCTTAATGTCTCTCTTCCTACTATTCATTTAATCTCAGATTTGGTAACTGGCTGTTGGTATTAGACATTTCTTACTTTGAAAGGATGTTCATTTATTGCTAGGAAATGACTTAGCTTGAGAAAAGGTTGCGGAAGTCCACTTGTAACTGACACACCAAATATGGATAAAATCCCTTATCCAGTGGAACAGGAAATTCCTGACCTTTATCCTCATTTTGCAGTTACTCGAGTTATGGCTCAAAAAGCCATTTAGAACGACCATTTTACCGATATTGATTTATCTGATTCTTTCATAGGTCAGACTTTTGATAAAGCTAATACATCTTCAATCCCTAGTCTGTCTTAGTCTCAGTCAGACTTGTCAATTTCTGATCAGTCACCATAGTTAAAAGACAAAGGTCACGACTTACTGTCAAGTCACATCTTGTTCAGGAACAACATAATGATCCTGAGAGTTTGAAATTTTTCATAGGGCTTTGAATGAAGATAAAATTTGATAAGACCCAAACAATTATGAAGGCCCTTGTGATTTTTTTCACATTTGTTGGTCACCGAAGTCAGTTCTTTTAGACCAAGGATCCAATTTCATGTCTGGCATTTTCCAACAAGTAATGTTTGAATTAGGAATAAGCGGTATAAGTTTCCAGCTTATCATCCAGAGAGTCAAGGTGTATTGGAAAGGTTTCACCAAACATTTAAAAACATTTGATTAGGTCATACTGTTTTGACACTGAAAAGGACTGGAATGAGGGCATTCATTTACTTCTATTTACAGTAAAACATCTGTGCAAGAATCTCTTAGTTTCAGTCCATTTGAACTAGTTTTTTTGACACACTGTTTGTTGACCACTGAAATTATTAAAAGAGAAAATTCATTCTGACGATGGAATTTTACTGAATTTGCTACAGTGCGTTTTTTACTTCAGAAGTAAATTGTCTAAGGCAATGTGAGCTCGCTCGTTAAAATCTCAAAGTCACCCACGCAAAATGAAATTAAGATATGATGAGAATGTCAAAAGAAAGAAGTTTCAATCCTGGTGATAAGGTCGTTGTTCTTTTGCCTATTTCAGGAAAACCTTTACAAGCTAGATACTTAGGTCCATATACAATTGACAAAAAAGTCAGTGACTCAGCTATGTTATTAACACTCCTGGGAGGCGTAAGCAAAAACAAATGTGTCCTTTAAATATGTTGAAAGAATATATTGATGGAGATAGCTCTTTTTGAAAACCTGAAACTATGGCAAGATCTGTCCAACAAGAACATTGTATTCAAGAATTGAGTTTTGAATTTAGTGAAAATTTTGAAAAATCTGACTCTGGTTCTGCGAAACTTTAATCTCAGACATTTTGGGAAATTTAGACCAGAAACTTGCGCACCTGGAGCAACAACTAAAAGCTGAAATGAAAACACTTAGTCAGGAGTATGAGCACTTATTCCCTGACATCGCCGAAAGAACTGATATGATTCATCATGATGTGAAGACTCCACACCAATTAACAACAGAATGAATCCAGTGAAGCAGAAATATCTCCGAAATTAAGTCAAATATGTTTTAGATAACGACTTTGTTGAATCTAGCCAAAGTAATTACAGCTCTCCATGTATATAAGTGCCGAAACCAGAAGAAACATACAGAATTTTTTACAGATTATCATAAAGTGAACTCTGTTACCAAATCATATTTTTTTCCAATTCCAAAAGTAGACGACTGCATTGACCGAGTTGAAAAAGCAAAATATGTTACAAAATTTGATCTTCTGAAAGGATTCTGACATATTCCACTTACTGAACGAGCTAAGGAGATATTTGCTTTTGTTACACGTGATGGCCTATATCAGTACATGGCCATGCCATTTGGTATGAAAAATTCGCCAGCTACTTTTCAACGGCTTATAAACATGGTACTCTTGAGTCTACATGGCTGTGATGCATATATAGACGATAAACTTATTCACACGGACGAATGAGATGATCATCTACGGACAATTCGAGAATTGTTTGATCAGGTAACAAGTGCCAAACTGACAATTAATCTTTTGTCATGCTACTTTGACATTTCTATGTCATATTGTGGGATATGGTCAAGTTTTACCTATAGATGCTAAGGTTATAGCTATCTCTGAATTTCATGTACCTACTTGCAGAAGACAACTGATGCGTTTTCTTGGAATGGCTCGTTATTATAAAACATATTGTCACAACTTTTCTGAAAATACAAAACCTTTAACAAATTTGCTGAAGAAAGGAAAACTATTCGTATGGAACAACAGATATCAAAATGCATTTGTTACAGTGAAAACCATACTTATATACTTATGAACATACCAGGTCTCTTAGCACCAGACTTTGACAAACCGTTCAAATTGGCAGTGGATGCCAGTGACATTGGTGCAGGAGATGTACAAGTGCAAGAGGACAACAATGGAGTTGAACATGTAGTTTGTTACTTTTGTAGAAAGTTTAACAAACATTAGAAAAACTATCCAACAATTGAACAAGAGGTTGTCTTGCACTTATTCTTGCAACTGAGCACTTTGAAGTTTATTTCACTTCTTCAGTGACACCCATTGTTGTTTTCAGTGATCATAATCCCCTCAGTTTCTTACACAAACTTAAAAACAAAAATCAAAGATTGCTGATGTGGAGTTTGTTGTTGCAAGAATATGATATTGAAATAAACATGCAAAAAGGAAAAGACATTGTTATTCCCGATGCTCTTTCTTGCATTAGGTTTTTTTTAGCAGAAAGAGTATTTTACATGTAAGTGCTATTAGTTTTACTTTATTTGAATATATTTGTCATTCATTTAGTGTTAAATACTATTTATTGTTTAATTTTTTTTTAATGCTGATGTGATATTGTAATTGTAATGATTCCCCCAAAAGACATTGTATTAGTATTAGCTGAAGGAAACAATATTGTATATTTTTTTCTTTTCTTGCAGAGGGAATTGTTTTATAGACAGCTTTTGTGTGAATTAGTGACTTGTTTTTGCTATTTAAAATGACTGTATTGAGCACTTATTTACCAATAATATTTACATTTAGAACATTTGAAAGCAAATAGAAAGTTTTAAAAACTGGTAGAATTTTGAAGAATGATACAAAAATATTTCAAGCATATTTAGAATATTCAAGAGAGCTTTTTATTGTATCAATCTTGTAAACAATTGGTCACATGATCTTATATTGTTATCTGTAAATACAGTATTATTTCATATCATTCTAGAATGATAAAAACTTTATATAAAAGGCTGCATATTTAAAGAGTGATCTTTGGGTTTATCTTTTGTTAGTCCACAATCATTATCAGGAGTTACTTTGTGAAAATTCTGGATTATTCTTTGGATATTATTTAGTGACAAAATCTTTGTGGATTATTGAAATTTAAGAAGTGTGGAGATTTAACCGGATTTAGAACTTAAAAAGGGACATTAAACAGGATCAGAATAATTAAGGATATTTGGAACTATGAGTTTGGTATTTATATTTCATTTCAACTTTGTAATTTTGTATTTATAATTTTTGTAAAGATTTTTGCTGGCTTTGTCTTTCTATTTATATTACGCCTGGCTTGTGACAAGTGCAAACCCGTTTTATTACAGTTCCTCAATGCTGAAATCACGTTTTCACGTGCACAATGTGTCTTAACAGTTTATATAATTTATTTATTCGCACTGTATAAATTACTTTAGTTTAATGGTTGTTATTAATGATTTAAATAGACCTCAGTGTTTTTATCAATTATGTAATGCCTAAATGAAAATGTTCGAAAAAGGGCAATCGGAATAATTGATGTTGGCATCTCCAAACGAGAGGTTGCGAGACTATGTGGCTGCTATATTTCAACGATTTCCAATTTTTCCATAACTCGCTCTCTCTGTTTTATTTATTACTGTTAGAGAGATAAGTAAGTAAATGTTGGGGTTAACGTACTTCGTCTATCTAGAACACTGCGCACTTAACAAAGTGTCCCAAATCGCCCAGCCATGTAGTCATTCTTGTCTCTCGTGACAGGCAATATAAAATGCAAAAACACTTGAGGCACAATGATTTGACCTGCTCCACAAGATTCTGTTACACCTTTTGGTACTCCTGAGAGGTTCATATCCCATTCCGCTTTTTTCACAGATCTGTCGCTTTAACAGTATTTCAGTCATATCGCGACGTCCAACTCATTACAGGTGGAGGAAGACCCCGGGGGACCTCTGT
>JAULCC010640425.1:0-10990 GCA_032358795.1 Nuttallia obscurata | reverse complement strand
TAGCTATTGGACACTGCATGTTTAATTAACAGCAATTATTGTTTGGGGTTTAACTATTGGACACTGCATGTTCAGTTAACAGCAATTATTGTTTGGGGTTTAACTATTGGACACTGCATGTTTAATTTACAGCAATTATTGTTTGGGGTTTAACTATTGGACACTGTTCCATCAACAGCAGTAACTGTTTCAGGTTTAGCCCTAGGAAAATGCATGTTAGCTAAATCAGAAATTGTCATTTAAATTAAGCTATTGGACACTAGCTTGTTAATTAAACAGCCAATAGATGTTGAGATTTAGCTGTTAAATTAAAAACAGTTATTATTAGGGTTTTAGCCATTGCCATTGTTTATTGCTTATCAAATTAACAACAATTACTGTTTGCGGTTTAGCTGTTGATTATTGTGTGTTGATTTAACAGCAATTATTGTTTGGGGTCAACTTTTTGACACTTCTTGCTAATCCACAATTAGTGGTTCCACTTCAGTACTCCCTTTTCCAATCAATTAAGTAAGTTATCAAATAACCTAAACAGACTAGCCATCAGGAGAAATAATTCCTAAGCAGGCTCGGTCTGTTATATTCTATAGGTGCCATCCGAGTACACATAAACAAAACTGACCGAGAATCATTTCAAAATGTGCAGACTGCACAAAAAACAACCTGATAAATCAGAGGGCAGATATTTACATGAGTGTGGAAAATGGAGCACAAACACATGCTCTTCATGTTACCAGGCAAATGAGTAGTGTCTGCCGTAAATGTTCCTCTTTTTTAAGCTTACATTCAATATTTACCTAACATAAACAAGCAGCTGTTATCTACCTTAGCTGAATGGAGGGTACGTCTTTGATTTCCTGATTTTGTCAACAAAGATCTCGGAAACAACAAGAGTGTAGCACGAACTATTTATCTTGAAAAAGCAAGAATACTTGTGTTTCTATTTACAACCAATCTGTTGAACAAGTTTAAAGCCGATCATCATGCACTTGAAGGATCAAGATTTTGGAATGGGGCAACAGGAAATGAAGTATGTCATTTCAAAATTGTGTATATTGTTAATTTTTGGTGTATCATAAATACAGAGAAACTTTCAGTCATAATTTCCCACTAGTTAATCTACAATAATCTGCAAAAAATTTATCATGCACTAACATATTTCAAAAATTCATAGAGCAGGGAAAAAAACAATTGTCAAACAAGTTCTTACATCTTATATCAATCTTTTTTGTTGGCAGAAAAAGAGGTGTCCATAGATTTGGATGAAACCAGAGTATCAAGAAGAAACCATGTGTCTAAAGAGGGGTGGGGAACACACAACACCCTCTCAGTTATCAGTCTCAACCAGGAGTCAAACCCATGCCGGGGCCTCTATGGCCAAGTGGTTATAGTCATTGACTTCCAATCTCTCGGCCCCTCACCGCTGTGGGTTCAAATCCCGGTCTAGGCACTTCGGATTTTTCATGTGAGGAAGCCTTCCAGCTGGCTTGCGGTAGGTCGGTGGTTCTGCCTGGGTGCACTCTATACCTGAAATAGTGTACAGAGGTCCCCTGGGGTCTTCCTCCACCTGTAATGAGCTGGACGTCGCGATATGACTAAATTCCAAATAAACAAACAAATAAACAAACCCATGCCTCTTTGATGAGAAGTAAGCCTAAATTACCCTGACCCTTGGACCTTTGACATATATCACTCTACTGTATGCTTACAAGGAACTTAATATAAATTGGACGTTTCAATTTACATGATTCAAATATGGATGTCAGAATTATTCATTATTTTAATCATACTTGGAATGGGTTCAACTCAAATTCAAAATTTCAAAATTGAAAACTGACAAGAGACTTTTGAGCACAGCATGAGATTTAAAGTCCAATCCTAGGCCTTTTAATAAATCACTTCCATTACCTATTTATTCCCTTAGAAACTCTGCCTTTCACACATCTATATATTTGAAATGAAGTTTACAACATTTTTGCCAAGTACCCGCCCCCTGTCATACACGGCAGTTTATTTAGTGCCAAAAAGAAAATGCTTCTATGCAGAAATCCCACACTTGAACCACGCCCTTGAAACAATGCAGCAGATCCGGTACAAAATTGAAGTCTTTAAATTTTGGAATCCCGAGTGATTAACCTGATAAAAACCTGCACCTGTATGTCTCGTCTTCGCCTTTCAACGTTTTTAATTATTTACCTTGTATTTCAGGAGCTCTGTAAGTGACACCTGTGGCCCTGGTTTGATAAATGTTGGAAATCAGATAGTGTTGGTGGGACTCCCTGAAAAACAGGATAAACATAGTGGTACAAAAAAAAATCATCATAAATTTTATTTGATTAAAAAATTATTTTATAAACAGCTTTTATACATTATCCCTTTATACATAAAGAGGATAAAATTAATAGTATGATGTACAAATATTCAACAAGACATTTCAAGTCCAATCAACATTCAGGTATAATTTCTCTTCTTCCATTCTTTATCATTGTAATAGATTGTTCCATTCCTAATAGCCAGACAAGTACATTTGTTATATACAGGGGTGTTACGCTGAAATCATTACAGCACACAATGTAAACTCGGGTCTACCAGGTTTATATTTCTTGCAGGAATATTTATATTCCAGCCATCTGAAACATGCAGGCTATATCAACTAGGGGATTTGGACTTTTACTGCTGATGTAATTAGACCATTTTCCCAGAGATGGTCTGGTCTCCCCAATCAGCATTGATACACAGCCTGTACTCCTAGCCTTTTATCTGTAACCTAAGATTCTGTGATAAGAAGCCCCAATGATTCTATATGTATTTTTGTTATAGATATTAAACAAACCAGCAACATCTGAAACTATAAAAACCTTTCCAGAAACTGTTTTTTAAATATAAATTCAACTTTTCTGTTTACAAATGCTGTAAACCCATACATATTTCTCAGTAAATTGCATGTGAATTTTTCATCGGCAGGCATATCAGTTGCATAAACTGCATAAATTTTAGGTGTATTTAAATGGACTATTGGCTAACACTGTTCAATCTAAATATTTAATCAGTATAATTGATTACACTAGATAGCATAGCTTAAATTTGTTTATTTTTACATTAGTAGTAAGAAAAGATGTATAAGTTCTATCGAAGTTGTTTTCATTATTTCCTAGGTAGAATCAGTAATGAGCAAAACAGGTAGACTATCTTGCTACAGGACACCATGTGAGTTGGTTCTGGTTTGAATCAAATCAGTGGCCAAGTTTAATATCTACTGCTTGGTACAGAATAACATCTGCTGGTTGGTTAAATTAGACATCTTCTGGTTGGTCCATTAGAACATCTGCTGGTTGGTCCAGTTGATTATCTGTTGATTGGTCAGCTTGAACATCTGCTGGTTGACACAGTAAAATATCTGCTGGTTGGTTAATTAGAACATCTGCTGGTTGGTCATGTTGGATATCTGCCGGTTGGTCCATTAGAACATCTTCTGGTTGGTCCATTAGAACATCTGCCCGTTGGTTCATTAGAGCATCTTCTGGTTGGCACAGTAAAATATCTGCCAGTTGGTTCATTAGAACATCTGCCCGTTGGTCCATTAGAGCATCTTCTGGTTGGTCCAGTGGTACACTACTGGATGACTCCGAATAACATCTGTTGGTTGGTCAAATGAGTCATCGTCTAGTTGGTTCACTATAACATCTCTGGTTGGTCAAGTGGTACACCTTCTGATTGGTCCATGTGGATATCTGCTGGTTGACAAAGTAAAATATCTGCTGGTTGGTTCATTAGAACATCTGCTGGTTGGTCAAGTGAGTCATCGTCTAGTTGGTTCACTATAACATCTGCTGGTTGGTCAAGTGGTACACCTTCCGGTTGGTCCACATGGATATCTGCTGGTTGACACAGTAAAATATCTGCTGGTTGGTTCATTATAACATCTGCTGGTTGGTCAAGTGGTACACCTTCTGGTTGGTCCACTTGGATATCTGCTGGTTGACACAGTAAAATATCTGCTGGTTGGTTCATTAGAACATCTGCTGGTTGGTCAAGTGAGTCATCTTCTAGTTGGTTCACTATAACATCTGCTGGTTGGTCAAGTGGCCTTGTGGTACATCTACTGGATGGTACAGTATAACATCTGCTGGTTGGCCCTGTGGTACATCTGCTGAATTTTATAGTATAACATCTGGTTGGCACTGTGGTACATCAACTTGATTGTACAGTATAGCATCTGCTGGTTGGCCCTGTGATACATCTACTGGTTGGGTTACTGGTGCTGTGTTTAATCACTTGTCATCCATACCACCAGTCTCTAGTTTGAACCTCAACCAACTCACCTCTTCTGTGATATTTAATTCTATGATTGTTCAGCATTTGGCCAATGTTATGTATCCCATCATCTTTTTTGTTATTGCCTCGACTACTTGTTGTAGATATGTTGGTCAGCCATCAGGATGTACAGTCCCATGTCATATACAGCCATCCTTACACTCTATTATAACACATACCATGTCATTTCAAGCGTGACTGTTCCAATCTGAGGATAATACCAGACACTGCAGTGTGACATATATCATTAATCTTCGATACTTCAATTGTACATCTTCCATAGTGAAGCGATAATTATTTCGAATTTATCTCCATTTTTTCAAATATCGTTTTCTTTTTCCCCATATACAAAAATAGCCTAAATGCGAACAATCAGTTGAAATGAGATTATAATTAAGCAATATAAGTACATCTAAATATTCAGTGTGTCTTATTATTTACTAATCATTGTAAAACCTTTTACTGGTATTGAAAAACTGGAATCTATTCAAACCTGACAGCCGCGCCCTTTTAAGCAGCCTGGTATATTGAGTGCTATCTATGTCTTTCATTTCAGTGCTTTATTTATGGGGATAACCTGTTCAATATTGAGACAAGCCCTGGCAGATTTTGTATTTATTATTTCTCTTTAAAGTAAATAGTGTCAGAAGCCCCTACTTGTGTGAGGCCAAACATAAATTCTAACTGGGTGTCAATCAGTTTTTTATCAGGCACAGGTGAGTGAAAAAGCTCTGATATGAAAACCCCATTAAGTATTACCAGAGAGCCATGATGACCCTGAAGCTAAGACAGGCCAACATATTGAATAAACATAAGCACAGTCAGGTCAGGGCACAGACAAGAAGTCCAACCAACATTAAAATATTAATTAGACAGGTTACAGGCTACAAGTTAAGTTGTCAGGACAGGGCACAGACAAGAAGTCTGACCAACGCTGATATGTTGTCAGGACAAAACTGTTAACAAGTCCAATAAACAATGAAAAATTGGCTGGACATGTCACAGGCTAGAAGTCTAGCCAGCATTTAATTGCTGTCTGGACAGAACTGGTTATAAGTCCAATCAACAATCATATGTTGTACTGTCCGGACAGGTCACAGGCTAGGGTACAGGACACTGGTAAGAGATCCAGTTTATTTGTTTGTCTGTTTGCCAGCTAGGGCTAATGAACGTCCCAGAGAGAGACAAGCGGATACACAGAACTCTTCTGTAGAGAACTACGGTTTTTTAATGTGCCCATGGTATAGCACTGATACACGTGGGGGCTGAACCCTGGCCGGTCACTTTATCCCATCACCGACAAACCAGTTGTAATGCTAACCCTTAATCCTAAGTGTCAATGAGGGAACCCATTTTTAAAGTATTTGGTATGACCCGGCCGGGGATCAAACCCGCGGCCTCCCACACCGAAAGTGGACGCTAAACCACTTGAGCTACCCGGGCAGTATAAGAGGTTCAGCCAACATTGTAATGATGTAAGGACAAAACTGGTTATAAGTTTGATCAATATTGAAATGTTGCTGAGACAAAGCACTTGTCTGTGGACCTTTTATAATAATTGACAATTTTTTTGTTTCTTTTGTTTGTTTTATTCGGAATTTAACATCGCTTTAAAAATATTTTAGTCATTGTTTTTATATTTTTTTTTTAAATTTCAATTCAATTTTAATTGACAATGGCATTGAATATAAACCTTGATATGTCATCAACAAACCATCTACAGTAGCAACCTGATCATAGTCTACACTGTTTGTTATTCACAGTGAGTCTACATTGTTTGTAATACAGTGGTTGTAATTCACAGTGAGTCCACACTGTAATTCACAATGAGTCCACACTGTTTGTAATTCACAGTGTGTCCACTCTGTCTTTAATTCACAGTGTTTCCACACTGTTTGACATTCACAGTGTGTCCACAGTTTGTAATTCAGAGTGAGTACACACTGTTTGTAATTCACAGTGAGTCCACACTGTTTGTTATTCACAGTAAGTACACACTGTTTGTAATTTACAGTGAGTCCACACTGTTTGTAATTAACAGTGAGTCTACACTGTAGTTAAAAGTGAGTCCACACTGTTTGTAATTCACAGTGAGTCCACGCTGTTTGTAATTCACAGTGAGTCCGCACTCTGTGTTATTTACAGTGTGTCTACACTGTTTGTAATTGACAGTGAGTCAACACTGTAATTCACAGTGAGTCAACACTGTTGTAAATCACAGTGAGTCCACACTCTGTGTTACTTACAGTGTGTCCACACTGTTTGTAATTTACAGTGAATCAACACTGTAATTCACAGTGAGTCCACATTGTTTGTAATTCACAGTGAGTCAACACTGTTGTAAATCACAGTGAGTCCACACTCTCTCTTACTTACAGTGTGTCAACACTGTTTGTAATTTACAGTGAGTCAACACTGTAATTCACAGTGAGTCCACACTGTTTGTAATTCACAGTGAGTCCACACTGTTTGTTATTCACATTGAGTCCACACTGCTTGTTATTTACAGTGTGTCCACACTGTTTGTAATTCACAGTCTACTTATTTCCAGAAATTTTGAGATTATAGCTTCAAAACCTACTTTTCAAAATGGCAATCTACACCCGGCAGGTCATTATCATAGGAAACATTTTATTATCCTATTTTCACTGTCATAACTGGAAATATTTGCAATAAAATTTTTAATAAGCATTACATCTGATCTCATCATATCTCCACTTTTCTGGTGATTCCATTTAAGTTTCTACCCAAAACATATTTAAATTTGAATAGAAAGATGTTTGTAGGTAGAGCACACTTCATCTAAATAGGTTACTTGATGCATGGTTTTGGAAATTTACTTAAATATTCCCATAGACAGAAAATGAACAAGTCCACTAAAAAGTACAGGAGAGTTAATTGTGAAGCTGTAGGAGGGTTTCCCTTAAACATTTAAAATAAACACCTGTCTTTGATCTTTCAGTGAAAACATTTTCAGATAGTAAACTTTCCATTACTACCAAATGAAAATGACATCTTTCACTTTTTACATCATTTCCTTTAGCATCACAAAACACATTTCACAGTTAATCTCATCGTCCAAATGAAGACATAATCGTAAAAATGGTTAAAAAATTGTTATCAATAAACTAAGATTATTTTCCTATGGACTGAATACTTGAGAGTTAAAGGGTATACGTGACAGGTTTTCAAATACTGCGCTCATTGATTATAATTTCGATAACACCATTCATCACCTTACTAGACGTAAATAAAATTCTTCTTTTGCCTACTACAAAAGCTTATGAGAAATCGCACGCTCAGCAGATTTCAAATTGCGTAGTTTTAAACCTGTTTTCTAGGTCACCACATTAATGGCAAAACACGGTTATAAGTGTCTATCTGCTCCGTTTGTCAAAGCAGGAAAACTAAGCCTGAACAAACTGAATAGAATCTACCTGGATTTTATGACTAAGTAGGTGAATTTAACAATTTATTAAGATGAAAAAGATAGATTGCGGTTGTTGTATAAAAACTATCTTAATAAATCTGCTACAAAACTTAAAGCTTGTGACTAATTTCCTAAATCCGGGAATCACCTTACATTTTAGATTGGATTTCTACTACAGAAAATTACTCAAATTGCAAACAGAGACAGTTTCTGTTTTTCTTTCCCTCATTCTATTTACATTTATATTTTGTTTTAAAAAACCTACTTTAATCCAAGTGTACTATCTTATATGATAAACATGAACCACATGACTACAAAACTAGTAAACAAGTGACTGCTGGTATAAGGGATGCAACTCTAGATAACTTCTCGCACACAAGAAGTAAGGGAGGTAATCAAAGGAAAGCTTAGTGTAGTTAGATCTCCATCACCATTTAAAATAGCTAAATATAGTTGCTATCTTATTTGCTATGGTATGTAAACAGTAAAAATTTCAAAGCAAGCTAAAACTGTTTTTTCTTGGTGATTTGTTTATATACAGATCTGTCCTAATTAGTTCAAACTAATCCAGAGTAAGTAATTTCCTTTGACAGATTACTAAAAGCTACCGTATCTGGTTTTAATAAATTGTTTTATTTGGGTTGGCAAAATTTGGTTAGAACAAAAATATTTCTAACATCCTTAAAACCAAAAACAAGGAGACATATACAGTGAATCAATGTTTAACAAGGGGGATAATTTAAATACAAGATGTTGGAGAAATATATTTAATTTTTATACAAACACTTTTCTAATAATTACTTAAAAACAAACAAAGTAACATTTTAACCATAGTTTTGATTTTGTTAAAAAAAAAAAAGAACCTAAACAATACCAGATTTTTTTGCATCCATTTTGGAAATAACAATATTCTAATTGCATTTTTTTTAATTTAAATTATAGCAGTTATTTCTGTGAGAATTCAGTGTATTTATAAAGCTGTAAAGGCTATAGGTTTAGATGGCTTAATCAAATACATGTACCATTAATATACATCTCCCATTAGTGTTTACAGCCATCTTTTCAATCACATTTAAAAAACAACAACAAATTTCTCTCAGTAAACATCATAAGTCTTTTAATATGGACAGAAAAAATTCCCAGAAAGACGAAAACAAAAATGAACCTTTTGGCTGTAAGTAGTATCCGACAAGACTTTTAAATAGCAAACACCGATCACTGTACTTTCATGCATCGGAAACCCTTGTCATTTATGGCTTAAAAACTTTTGATCTGTCAGAGTTTTGATATGTACTCATTAAAATCATACTATTCTCACCTTCTTAGGCCAGGTACGATATTCAAAATTATGGAAATTTCTCTTTTTAATTATCTGACTAGCTCATAAACATGACAGGAGCGATTCCAGAGTTGCAATAAACTCTTTCGAGAGCCGTAAAATCTCCAACCAGAAACAAATGGGTCATGTTAAACCCGTTCAGAAGTACTTACAGCGCAATTATGACAATGTGATATAAATGATTATTATGCAAATTAATTTCATTTGAATACATTAATAAAATGTTTAATTAGCACACCAATCATACATAAAAAAATAATTATATGAGTTTTTTAAAACATGCTAATGAACATTTTGTCACAAGACACTTGTCAAAGCAGCTTCAACATGTAAAAACTTCTACCTTGAGGTTTGGCACTGTATTATGTCATTAAAATCATTCACAAGACATAAATTACCGTGTGTTAGTGCATGTAGACCTTCAAAGTACATGTTTGATCTTACAGATCTGGCCATTCTGGCACCACAGGACAGATACAGCCAAAACAGAGACATAGTTCATTGATCGTTAAACTAAACTTTGTTGTATTTTATATTGGTAAACCATAACTTGATCTTTATCTATTAAAACTTCAGAGATAACTAAGAATCACTTTTCTTGTAAAATATGTCTCACCTTTTATCTTCTCTTCTAATTTTGCAAATTTAATACAGAGTTTGTCCCCCTAATGTTATTGAAAAAATTGTTGTCATTTTTTTAATTTTAAAAGACGTAAAGATCTATATACCCCAATGTTAAAGCCATAAGTTCTCCTTCTTTAACAATCCACTGATGTTCTAGACAGTCCCATGTCAGACATTCCTTCTTACTCTAATATTAGCTCTAAATAACAGGCGAATTCTTATTGCCAGATTTACCACAGTTTATAGAAACAAAGAAGTTTGATGATGAAAATACATAGTTAACAAAGTAAACTTTAAATAAATCCTTTTTTGTTTGAAAAAATTTGATGAGATACTAGTTATTTTACAGTAAAGGTGTATTTAGTCAAACATTTTGATTAAATATCTATGTATATTGTACCCAGTTGAAATTATAAAACATCAACTGCTTCTCTTAAACATATTTATAAGTACCATTTTTACCTTTTTGAATCAGTAGTAGCCAATATTTCAAAAAATAATATGCAAATGGCAAAAAACATTGATTTTGTTATAACTTCCTACGAAAACATCTGTATTGATACACAAGTTGATATTTTATTATTACCAGATTACCGTATACGAAAGTACACCCCTAGATATTACATACATGCTGGACATTCCATATACCGGATGATCAGGCAACATACTAACATATCCACCTCCCATCAGGCCCACAGCTGCACTATACCCATATCAGCCCCACCAAAACAGTTTATAAGTAGTTAGTCAAGTCACTACTCATCTAAGTTTGAAGGAATCTTAATTAATTACCAAATACCCCGACCAATATATCACTGTCTGAACTTTTATCATATAGCATGTTAATGGATAGGTGTACATTGAATGAGATCAGCAAGATGTAGATGAATCTTCAATCACCAGTGACCATCTCTAGGTGTACATATTTCGGCAAAATTGAAAATATCTTCAGCTTTCAGAATACATTAATGTGTAATGACACTTACAAAAGCACCTTACTTTGAGCCATTTTAAACCAAGTCAATATAATAAAGAACAATTAAGGCAAGACTACTCAGTACTATTTCTACTACCTTTGAAAAAAAGAGACTGTGTTCAATCAATGCTGGGCCATTGCGCCCATGGTCCTATATTATTGAATATGGCCAAATATCAAACATAGCATGGGCCCCATCTGGCATGATCTTTGCTAAAAATACCATTCTGCTTATTGTCGCTTTTTTCGCTCTTTCCACCCTTTAACAAGCACCTTGCTGACTGTATCATAGATAAACTATTGTAAA
>JAULCC010640314.1:5182-16747 GCA_032358795.1 Nuttallia obscurata | reverse complement strand
TATAGACATGATAAACAACAGTCTTTTCTAGTTTACACATTATTAATGATTACATTGCGTGTTATAATGCACTTTGGTGTTCGGCCCACCACACATACCATAAACATACAAATAAACAACGGACGTACTGTTGCCTTGTTGCTTAATTCCGTAATATGTAACAACTGGACTTCTGCAAAACACATGTATTATAAGATAACAACTAAAACTAATGTATGTACACTATAAATGACCTAAATTTACGAATATAATTAACTGTAGAATTGTTTCTATCAAGACTATTTACCATCCTAAATAATGGTTAAATCTTATTGATAGTTGGAAGGCCTTTGTAGTTGTTTATTCACTTTTAAACTATATATTTGTTTGTTTGAATGTTTATTTGATTAACATCTATATTTGCCAGTTAGGGCTAATGGAGTTCCCACAGAGAGATGCTCCTGTAGAGCTCTCCGGTCACTTTATTTTGACACTAGTCATAGTGGTATCCCTGAATAATGAGCGCCATAAAGGGAAAGCCATTTTTACACTAGTCATAATGTTATCCCTTAATAATGAGCGCTATTAAGCCATTACTACTAATTTCAAAGTCTTTCGTTTTACCCGACCGGGGATAGAACCCGCAGCTTCCCGCACCGGAAGAGTTTAATGAAAAAAAAAGCTTACAGTTCATTGGTTTCCTTTTGTCATAGTCTTACTTTTTTTAATTTCGTTTTGTGCTACTATATCTTTGTATTTTCTTATATTTCAGAACAGCCACTCAGACGGGAGCCACGTAAGTTGTCAAAGTCCCTTTAGACTACAAAACTTAATAATTACTAACACAATTACGGTCTGTCTGAGGAAAAATGGATTACTGTAGGTTTATTATAGACACATATGACTTAATGCACAATAAAAAATGTAGCCATAATATGTGAAAACGCTAATGTCTCATTTTCTGAAAACTTATTCTTGCAAATAAAATTATACAATTTTCTATAAATATAATGATAAAGTGATGTTTTTATGGTCACGATATTGTCGTTTCTCATCTGAAAATTTCATTTGTAGTTAGGACAAATCGTTTTAGTAATTATTGCTAACACACGTACAATAATAATGGTGACTGAACACAGGTTTTTAATACAGACAATTCATGTTAGGATGCCTTCAGTCGGAGAATGTCAGGATGCCTTCAGTCGTATTATAGTAAGATAATAAAGTATTTTTATTGAAGTACATGTATCAGTAATGCCAGTGTGGGCCGAAATCTTTACATTGTTTTCTGTGCATTTCTAAGATTTAAGTACAATTATGTTACGTGTAACGAAGCCCACGGTATGTACATTGGTCAGTGTCCTCTATCAAAGTACACGAAATGGTTAAACTCTATCAAAGTGCACGCAGTGGTTAAACTCTATCAAAGTACACGCAGCGGTCAAAATCTATCAAAGTTCACGCAGTTGTTAAACTCTATAAAAGTACACGCAGCGGTTAAACTCTATAAAAGTACACGCAGCGGTAAAACTCTATCAAAGTACACGCAGCGGTTAAACCTTATCAAAGTACACGCAGTGGTTAAATTCTATCAAAGTGCCAGCAGTGGTTAAACTATATCAAAGTACACGCAGCGGTTAAGTTCTATCAAAAAGCACGCAGTGGTTAGACTCTATCAAAGTACACGCAGCGTTTAAACTCTATAGAAGTACACGCAGCGGTTAAACTCTATCAAAGTACACGCAGTGGTTAAACTCTATCAAAATGCACGCAGTGGGTACTATATCAAAGAACACGCAGCGGTTAAATTCTATCAAAGTGCACACAGTGGTAAAACTCTATTAAAATGCACGCAGTGTTTAAACTATATCAAAGTACACGCAGCGGTTAAATTCTATCAAAGTGCACGCAGTGGTTAAACTCTATCAAATTACACGCAGTGGTTAAACTCTATCAAAATGCACGCAGTGTTTAAACTATATCAAAGTACACGCAGCGGTTAAATTTTATCAAAATGCACGCTGTGGTTAAATATATCAAAGTGAACGCAGTGGTTAAATCAATCAAAGTTCACGCAATGGTTAAACAATCAGAGTCACGCTATGCTGTAAGCACACAATATTTCGCACTAAGTTTCAAGTTTAATTGTAATCTCTGCACACTTATAACATGGTATACAACAAATAAACTAACAAATAAATAGAAAGATAGGTCAAACTGTTTATGAGCTGTAAGTAAATAACATTAAAGTAATTCAGAGATTTATTTACACAAAACTTTTACCTGCTGAAAATATGTTCTTTGCTTAAACTGCCGTCTGCTTGGATTTTAATTTTAAAAAAGATGTTCAACTATTCTAGAATCTGATTTCATCAGTTAAAATTACGCGTGTTACAGGGATCTCAGTGAAATATCATCTTTTTCCTTGAAGATATGATATCGAAGAAGCAACGGTCAAGCTGTGTCGATTTGACCTTGCACTTTTAAACACATCGGTACCAAATAGTTTTGTCTGTCTCAATGTTCAAAGTGAATATTTCTTGAAAAAACAACAGAATCAGGATGTCAAGAAGCTTAGATCCTGGTGAGATGTTAAGTAACTCGGCGTTTCATTGGAACTCACGTTTTTTGCAAAGATATCAACTAGTCCCATATAACAACGAAATGGTTAAAAAAAATCGACAAAACACAATCAACACATTAATGTTAAACCCTGGTCGATATACAACTTGTGTCTTACTAAGAAAGCTAAATCACTAAAACAATTACAATTATGTTACGTATCCAGACTCATTTAGTGATTTCATGTGTGTTTTATATCAAGATAATTTAACTGTGAGTTCAGAAGTATATAATAAAGTTCTAATGTGGTGTAATTTGCGTTTTTGTCTCCGGTAATAATATTGAAAAAGTTAGTATATGATATGTTTACCGACACTAAGCATAACACTGGAATCTATGGATTGGTACTATTTTATCAAGTGCCATTGTTTTTCTTTAAATAGTACAGTTTGTGCTTATAAATGCAAAATTAATAAAATTTAGAGTCGCCACGTTATGGTCTTGTTTGTACAAGGTCTGTCAAACACGTTACTCTTGAACCATTTATTCTTCTTCTTAAATAATATTTACCGTCTGTGAAAAAAACATAACATGGCATGAATGGTGAAAAAACTGCAGAATTAGGTAAGATAACGTCTCAGGCGTGTAAATTCCATAATTGCCTTGTATTTTTCAAGAATAACACCTACATTATGTCATACGTATATGTAATCAAAAGTCTTGTGCCAATGCATCTTTATTATAGACAAACGGTAGTCTATGGTTGCTGACTAACACTTAACGCAAACAAATCAAACGTTTTGATCTTCATTGTTTTGATAGGGTAGACACTTAAATTAGTATCATGTATCATCAGCATATAGTAATATGGTTTAATTACCAGCTTAGCTTTGGATTCAGATGGAACTACTGTTTATTCGCTTATTCAAATACAAATCTATCACAGATTTTGTTTTCTTTGTGAACTATTGCAAAGATGTGTCAATAATTTATTTGCACTTGGAAGATCAAATATCAAATCAGCCGTTAAAAGTTTCATGGAGAAACTAGACTTTTCATTTTATATTGTACATGCTTTGAATGAATCTACCTTAATTAAAAGTTTCAAAATAACAATTTAGAAGTAGTATAATTTAACATGCTTGTTAAACGTTAACAATTGCAGATAATAACTTCGTATAACTCGGAAAAGTATATGACCATTTAATATCGAGAGGAAGGTTCATATTCTTAAACCACAAGGAATGTAATGTTACCTTTAAGTTATAGGGATGGCTTTTATAAAACTAGATACAAAAAAGAAATGGCTAAAGTAATTGGAATGGCTAATAAAAAAAAAGATGCAGAAACAAAATAATCAAAAGTAATAGGAATGGCTTTTATAAAGACAGATACAGAAAAACATATTCTTTAATAGTCTGGATGACTTTTATAACAAAAAACAGATACAAAAACAAATGATTCTAAACTAGTCGGGACGACTTCAATAAAAACAGATACAGAAGTAAAATATTCCAAAGTAACTGGTACGGATTTTATAAAAAAGAAAGATACAGAAACAAAACATTCCAAAGTAATCGGTTTTCACAAAACAGATACAGAAACACAATATTTAAAAGAAATCAGGGTGGCTTTTCTAAAAAAAGTTACATAAATAAAATATTCCAACGTAAGTGTGACTGCGTTAATAAAAGCAGACACAGAAACAAAATATTTCGAATTAAATGGGACGGAGTTTATAAAAAGAGACAAAGTAAAAATTAGTCCGAAGTAATAGGGACGGCTTTTAAAAAAACAAACACAGAAATAAAATATGTCAAGGTAATTGGGACGGCTATTATCAAATAAGACACATAAACAAAAAAAGTGCAAATTAATTGGGACGCCTTTCATAAAATCAGACTAAGAAACTACATATTCAAAAGATATCGGGATGACTTTTCTTAAAGCAGATACAAATATAAAACATTCCGAAGTAGTTGGGACAGCTTTTATCAAATCAGATACAGAAAGAAATATTCGAGAGGAAGTGGTATAGCTATTGTGAATAACACGCTTCCAACAAAAGTAGTATCTAAATGAATTGGAAATAGTGCACCAACTTACAAAATACTTTTTCATTTAACTAAAATATCTGCCTGTGAGTAACTATCATTCTAAATAGGTAAGCTCATAAAATACACTTTTGCGCTTTAGATATCTTATAGGTATACGCAATTAGACATTGGAAAAAGAATGTGTGGGTAGAACAAAAGGTATATTGCGTGAAGACAGGGAAGCGAATGTCTCTGTCACGGAAAATGACACTCAAGCGTACTACGAATATATATTAACAATTTAAATAAGGTGATCGACCAGTTGGAAGATATACAGATAAACATCGTTCCAACAATAACAGTTTACTACCACAAACCCATATTGATAAGAATATGACACACTTTGAATTTAAAAGGCCAATGCCTTTTAAATCATATGAAGTCATCTCAATATAACGGTCGACATTAAACAGTCTAAATCATTATCTTTTCATTTTTGTGCAGTTTTGTTGTTTTAATGCCTTATTTGTCAAATTCTGGTTTGTTTCCAATTTAATTAAGTAACGCCCCGAAAGAAACACAAGAATTCAGCTTGACATAAATCAAAACCGAACGAGCGAATTTATGGCGTCTACAAGGCCTTCGTCGAAACTGCAGGCTTTATGAAGTAAAATGTCCCGTTAAATCTTTTACATCTGCGTCCACGTGTCTAGATTTTTTTTCAATTCTAACGATTAAGAGAACGGTAAAATTCGAGACGGACAATTTAAAAAACGTCTGGGTTATGAAGAGCCGCAGTATTGATACATTCTACAAAACCAATTTATGACATTTTCAACGTATACAATATTCTCCAGAAGGTCTACATGTATGAAGTTCTTTTAAATAATTTGCTAATTTCCTCAGTATGTCTGACCGTAGGCATGGGCGGTGGGTCGGAGTGATATCTAAATGGATGCAAAAGGGATGTAACCTAACGCTTAGACAAGGCCTAGAATTTAACTTCTTCGCTGCTCTCTAGTAATATATGTTCAAGTGTTAGAAACTTCTGCTCTCAAACCTGGATACCTTATCGCAATTTTTAATGAAACAAAATGCCAATTGTTTGACGTTTAGTCACAAAGAAAAGTGTTGTTTATTTTTGTTTTGTTTTCTTGTTGTTTTTTTCTCAACAATATGTTATTCACAAAGAAAGGGATTGGACAACAGGCAATGCCTATATATGACCTCTCCCGAAAGTTGTTTATCATATTTGCTATAACATATATGATTACTTACATCAATACAGGATTCCGTTTTCTTTGTCATTATTATTTAATGGTATAGTACATGTATCTACACAAAATACGGTTGTAAGATATAATACAATCGCCAATATGCGTGGTGTTATTTTCTCTCACAACAACTGTAGGGGACTTCAAAATAAATTCATATGCTTCCATATGCCAACCAACATTTTTCTTAAGTGCCAGTCGATCCCATCCAAGAATAATTTCAACACTAGAAATGAAAGCTTTATTTAGCTTAAGTAAATCGATTGCCATATTTCAAATTAACATTTGTTCATAAGTGTTAACTCGTCTAAACATACAGAACTTGACAATATAAATAGAAATCTCTAAGCTTAAACGTAACGTGTATCGTTTAACAGTAAGCAGAAAACAAACACTTTACATCGTATACATCGTATGCATGCCTAAATCAGGCCATCGGATTTTATCTGCACAGGAAGTTAATCCCACATATATTTGACTCCATCCAGATGTATAAATGGGTATCTGTGAAGTTGTTAATTAATGTGCCGTGACTGCAATATGTGTCATCTGTAAAAGGCTACCGGCCTGATGATGGGGGTAACAATATCTTGTAAACTACATTTGAGCGCATGTCAAATAGCAAAAGAGAACTATATAAATGGGGTATATTATTAGTTTTATTATTATCTCAATCGATTCGAAGCCACAGAAATTGAAATATAACATTATAAACTTTTGATATGATGTTTGTAGAAATCGTACTTTTGATATGATGGTTGTAGAAATCGTTCCATTTATATCAGGTCTTATTACGACCAAATGTCCTACATCAGTTTATTGCTTTGCTTTCTCCGGACGTCATGCTGACTTAAAATGCATCGAATCTCGACAAAATCAAATTTGTTGAAGTTGCACAGTTAATGTCTGCTTGAGACAAAATGCAATAAATGTCACAGCTTCAAAAACAGTCTGGGAAACACTCCATTAATAACATTACAGGGACGATTTGAAATCGATGAGTTACAATTAAATAAAAAAGAAAGGCAAAGTCATAGGCGATTGCTACATTTGAATATAGACGTATTGTATTCCAAAAACATGTAGAATGTTTTACATCCGATTGTGGGATGTAAAGTTGAAGTATTCCTTGGGTATGGGGTTTGATAATTAATTAATTGAAGTGCTCGTTACGAAGGCGTTCTGTCAAAAAGAATTAACTGAATTAGCTATACATTGATTCAGTCAAACGGTTTTATGGACTGCATTCGTACTAATTCAGTCATTCTGTGTTACAGACTTCACTGCTTTTACCTAGTGAGCCATAATTGTAGACTATGACTTTTTAATTCAGACAATGCTATATCTGGTTTCGTATCAATAATACAATAAAAACAAATTATGGTCACACATGTGTAGGGGGCATATACGAGCAATATTTGCCCTAGTCTGTCCGTCCTGTCAGTCGCGATCGCCCTGTTCGTCCCGTCCGTCCCGTAGGTTACAAAATCTTGTGTCTTCAACTCCACCTAAATCAATAGTCTGAATGTTTGCAAACTTTCACATAAACTCCATATGAAAATGGTCGCCTTCTATTTATTTTTTTCGGCGTCATTTCCGAATTGGGGTTATAGCCCTTTGGATAATTTCGCGTTAAATACCTTTGTGTCCTTAACTCCTCCTAAGCCAATGGTCGGAATGTTTTCAAACTTTCACATACTTATATCCACCATAGGAAGATGATCGCCTCCTAATTATATTGTTCAGCGTCATTTTTATTGGAGTTATGGCCCTTTGTTTAATTTCGGTTTACAAAATATTTTGGCATCAACTCCTCCTAAACCGATAGTCGGAATGTTTTCAAACGTTCACATATTAATAACCTATATATAAAGATGATCGTCTACTATTAAAATATCAGCGCCATTTGCTACGGGAGATATGGCCCTTTGTATCATTTAGGTTAAAAATACCTTGTGTCCTCAACTCCTCCTAAACCAAAAGTCAGAATGTATTCAAAATTTCACATATAAATGACCTCATATAAACATGATCATCCCCTACCCCTCTTACTTTTATTGCCACATTATGTCATGCTTGAATTTTCGCATAAAGGTCGATACCTTAAAAAATAGACGATTATGTCATTATCTTTATGGCATATTAGGTTATGGGTTAATGTGAACACAATGAAATATTGTTAGCAGTGTATCTCTGACTTCAAAAGGACGAAGGGAATGCGAGTGTTGTCTCGGGTTTATAAAAAGGTTATGTTTCATGTTAATTCCTATTGGTGATATGGGTATACGTTTTTTTCCCACTCATCCCTTATGACATAACAGGAAAATTTGTGTAGATGGTCCTTAACAACATAGGGGTACCTCCACACAATAGCTATATCCCTTTGCTACTTACATTATTCTGTGACATACTGGCGTTAGTGGGGGCATCCATGTCCGTGGATACATTTTCTAGTTTTTATTTAAACAGCGTCATAGATTATTTCCTATTTGCTCCGTCAGATTATGATAGATTGTTTCGTATTGACACAGCTAGGTAACATTAAATGTTTTTTCGATTTATTCAATCAGATAGTTTTATAATTATTTGGGTATATACCTTCCGAGGTCTGACCAACCAGTCCGTAAACTTGCATATTGCCCGCAAGGCCATGTTATATTTGTTATATTATACCGAATCTAAAATCTTTCATTCCTTTTGTTGCTGTCATTTTTACTATAATTTGCTTTCAAATAATAATTTTATTTGTTCAGTGTGTAAAAAATCTCATACGGATTTTTTATTATTTACAAGCCATGAGGCATAAAAATCACGCCTTTTACTACTCCATTTTTGTTTATCAAATTAAATATTACTAGGCAAAAGACCCGCACTTTAAGCACTTCACAAACTGTATAAATATCGTCTGTTTGTGTTGTCGTAAATTTCTCACGTCGTGAAAAACGCATTGAAACAGTCAACAGTAAAAAACTGGATGACGTCATAAACGGTCAATATAAGAATTATAGACCGGGTAGCCGGTCAATATGCGATTTAATGACTGGATGACTTCATATTAAATACAGAAGGGCGTGTGCAAATGAGGTATATATTATAGATTGTTTCGTGTTTGCACATTTTAAGCTTAATAAATTGTTTCGTATTTAATTTAAACTTATTTATTTTAGCTCGATTATATTGAAAGCCTATGGCTTGTAGAAACACTTTCGAGTCCGTTTCCTCGGTAAAACCAGTACTTGGTGTCAATAACTGAAGATCAGGAGAAAGGCCCCCTTCGAGGCTCGAACCAACAACCTCCTGAACGCAGGGCGGACACAATATCCTCTACACCAATGCGCGCTCTGTTTCTTATGTACACAGTCAAACAATATGATATATTGTTTCGCATTCATACAGTCAGAGAGTATTAAAGATAGTTTCGTATAAATTTACAGTCAGTAGGAATAATTAATTGTTTCGTATTCATTGTCCTTGATATTATGTATCCTATCATTAACAATAGTGTATCCAATACATTCGAAAGAACACTAATCATCATCGATACAAAGCACAAACAATAACTATTTTCCACAAGGTAAACATCAGGTTACTGCATCATACACGGACACCCTCAGCGATGTCATCTGCGAAGACACATCTGACTTCGTGCTTTTTTATGTTGAGGTCTTGAACTTCTGATAGAATCAAATTTCACCCACAAAAAAACAGTTGTCTCTATAGCCGACGCATCGCAAATAATCACCATGATGGTAATCACAAGAAAATGTATCCACTATAACGCAATAATCCATAATATAATCCAGAACATGTCCACGAACATTCACAGCTTTATACACAAAAGGTCATGACCTTAACACAAATTTCATTTAATGATTCGCCTCTGTAAACACAAACGTGCCCTCGACCTTCTGCGACCACTCGAAGCTGCAGAGTCAAGTCACAGAAGACGAGGTGCAAAATTCGGTTGAATGCATTGAAAAGAAAACAGCTCCCAGTGTAGAAAAAGATTGAATTATTGAAACTATTGCTACTATTCTCTCTCTCTCTCTCTCTCTCTCTCTCTCTCACACACACACACACACACACACACACTAACATCGCGCAAGGCTTTTGAATGTAATGGCCTTCAGAAGAAAGCATTGACCAAGAACTCCTGACAGTTCACATGTCTGATGTGTATCAGGAAGCACAGAGTTCCTGTGGTCATTGTAATTGCCATGTTTCTTGGAACAAGGTTAATCCAATATAACCGTTATAAATAAACCAGAGTTTCAGTTTTAACAGACTCACTGAACTCTTGTTAGTGAGCCCATCCCACACATTTCCAATGACCATACCTATCGAGTTCTTCCCACAAATCTAGTTTTGTTTGTTTTGTTGATTAAGAATTAAATGTCGCTTTAACAGTATTTCAGTCATATCGCGAAGACCCCGGGGTAACTTTGTACACTATTTCAGGCACAACGTGCATCCGGGTAGAACCACCGACCTACCGCAAGCCAGCTTGAAGGCTTCCTCACTTGAAAATACGAAGTGCCCAGACCGGGATTCGAATCCACAGCGGTGAGGGGCTGAGAGATTGCAAGTAAACGACTTTTACCACTCGGCCACACATATAGTACATGTTTTCTAGGATGCCTTAACACTGACCAGGTGATACGATTACCTTGTGTTGACATATACATAATTCAACCTTTCGCGTAGAGGATATCCACACGTATTCTTAGTGGCTTCAGCCACCACGGCAATTTTTCAAACCTATTGACAGGGAGCTCTTACAAATTTCACCTACGGGTTCTTGCTATATCCTCAATGAACATCTTCACCAAAGTAATATATCTTGCGATATATAAGCCAGTCGTACGAAACTGTTAGGTATATTAGGGTAAATATGACAACACCATAATATTCATACTGGTATGCATTAAACAACAGACAAAGTCCATTTGTGTCTTCTCTAGACTAACGAGATGCCAAACATTGCATCACGCAGCCCCTAATGTAAGTTCTTATCTTCACTGCTACTTTGTGTTTTCTCTTATCTCTTACGTGCAAATATCTAGTCGAATCAATCTTTTTCTCGGTAACCTTCATACAATTATCTGTATCCAGGTTTCATATAGCCGACATGGCTCTATCAAGGGATTTAAAGGAATAAATAGAAATGATTTCGAGAAGGTAAGACCACCGTCAAAGTTCATTACAGGTAATTCATACATCCTTAACATTAAGGGTAATATGCTTCTCGCTAAACAATATTAAGCCTATTGGATTGTTGTATTCCGTGGAAGAAGTTTTAGAAAAGCAAAATACATATATAGATTCACTTAATATTCTTTCATCCATTTACTCTGAGCGGAATGAAATTTCTGAACACTAACTAATGAAATGACGAATAAGCGTTTGGAATACCGCTGCATATGTATTCGAATCGTGGGTTTAAATCGTTTCGATTTGTTAAATTTGTAATAGTAGTTGTAGCTAGATGACACAACAATGAAATCAAAAATTTAAAGCGACTTCTGTATCATACATTAAATCTTTAATATGTTCTCATCTACATGCACATACATTTGGACATGATTAGAATGTATTCATAATATCACAGAACTATTATGTGTGTAGCCAATTTTAAGAGCTAATAGACTTTATACGAGTATACATATATCCATATCAATTTCCCATTTCATATATAGATCAGTATACACACAAAA
>JAULCC010640313.1:0-26487 GCA_032358795.1 Nuttallia obscurata | reverse complement strand
GTAGCACTACGTCGTTCCTCAGCAGTTTTATTCCAAGTACAATCAAATATTGTAATGATTTATCGATAGATTTACAGATTTATCGCTAGACGTCAGATTAGCTGGGACAAATGAGCAATTTAAAGATAAAATAAGGGATGTACAACGTTAAAAAATGCCCAGCCTATTCAACCTTGGTTCAAGATATGAAAATATAATTCAATGCAAATTAAGAAACAATTCCAGTGATCAGAGGACACTTATTTGACCACTTCTTTTCTGATATTGCGACTTGCCCAAACTGTAACTATCCATGTGAATACAATATTCACCTTTTCCTTCACTGTCCCTTAAATGACACTCAAAGAAACGAGATAACTGATAACCTTCAAAGACTTAATAATACACCACATGTTAATATAGACTTAATAGAATATATCAACTGTGACGTTCTGTATGCAGTACATAAAATCCTGATAGACACCAAGAGATTTATTTAAAAACTGCTGATAATTTTTAACTAATAATTTCCAGTTTATATAAATAGTGCAAGACATAACAACTTTTCCTCTTAATTCTACACATATAAGTTCATTTGTGTTGTTCTTTACCATTTTCCTTCACTTTATTTTTAGATTTTCACTATAAATGGTAACTCATTTCTTAAAAACATAAACCTCTTCTTTCAACAACAAAGCGACACATTCATTGTGGTATTATAAAAGTATTGTTAGCTCACTTTAGCCAAAGACTCAGGGGAGGTAGTATGATGGATGGGTAGTCCGACGTCTGTCGTATATCATACATCGTACGTCCTCAATTGTTTAAACATCTCCTCTGAAACCACTGAATTGAAGTTGATTAAACTTGTCTGGGATAATCTACGGATGGTCCCCTTTCAGAACTGTTCAAAGATTTCCATTCCATGAAGAACTCTGTTGCCATGGCAACCGAAGTGAAAAACTTTAACAATCTTATTCTCAAAACCTGTTGGTCGAATTTCAACATAGTTTCACACAAATGATCCTTGAATTAACCTCTACCAAAATTGGTCAAAGAATATTAATATGTTAAAGCAATGGCCACCATGGGCGGGGCCAGTTTTCTTTTTATAACTATATAGAAACTTTGACAATCTTCTGTTCTTAAATACTGGTCCAATATCAAATTAATTTGATAGAAATGATTCGTGGATGGACTTCTACAAAATTTGTTCTAAGATTTTGATTTCATGCAGAACTGTGGTTGTCATGGCTACAATTTTTTTTTTCCAAATTATTTGGATCAGTTAAAAAACTTGGCCACCAGGTGGTGGAGCCAGTTTCTTAATATGGATATACTCAGGTGAGCGATTACAGGACCATCATGTCCCTCTTGTATGTCCGTATTCTTTTATCTATCTGTAAACTTTGTATATAAACCTTGGCACGGGAGGAGTTTATAAATGGGCATTGCCTATTTCAAATCCAATTCTATGTAAATACAATATTGGTTGAACCAAATTACTGCGTCAATACGAGAACACCAGTAAACATAAGATTGTATCTGCGAAATTTACCCAAAATTCACAGGAAATAAATGTGAAATATTAATGCAAACACATGCATTTACGATTGTATATAACGCACATGGTATAATATTAACATTTTGTGCTTCGCAATAACATTAAATGAATATGAACTATAAAAACAATATATCATTAGACATTGTACATGACATGACAATATTTGTTTGTTTGTTTGCTTAACGTAACCTTATGTCAGCTAGGGCTAGTGGACCTACCACAGAGAGGGAAGCGGAACTAGATAACTATTCTGTAGAACTCTTTGGTTCTTTAACGTGCCCAGTGTAAAGCACTGATGCACGTGGGGGCTGGACTTTATTACTTGATCCTAACCAGTCGTAATGCTAACCCTTAATCCTGAGCGCATGGGGAAAAGCCATTACTGCCAATTTTTAAGTCTTTGGTATGACCCGAAATGGCATAAAAGACACCTATGTTCAATGAATGATCCAACATGTCAGCCATGAAAAAACATACATACCAGAGCCAATGCATGTATGCTGACAAAGTGAATGCATTAAATCAAAATGAACAGCTGTATATTTTCAGGAGTTCATGAGCATAAGTACACAGGAAAGAGGTTAACGGACGTCATTCTTAATACAAGGGTCCACCAGAGCTCCCAAGACGTTCATCGGTCACATAACAAAGTAAGTTGTTTCCTGTATGTTTTTTAATGGCTACGTTTCATATGTCTCTAGTAAAAACTTACAAAATCAACAAAATAAGTAGGGATTTCTAAATATGTCTTATCCAAACTACAGTTCTGATATCAACCACACCACTATTTCGTCCTGATATTGTATGCTTCATAGCTGTAAGAAGTACATTTGTCTACACATTGGCCCAAACTCCTGACAAAAGACAAGGTGCGATTATAAAACCCTACACCAGTGCTGTGTATGGATATGTAAACAAATACCGCATGAATGGGTTTGTATGTTTTATATTTTATGTGTTCAAAATATTTCTGGATTCATTTTATTCTTACTTGATTTAATTCTATTACAATGAAATACCTGTGGTTGGATAGAGCTTACGAACTATCAACATAAGTACATCCCCTTTTCTGGCAATACTATTAAGGAAGTAAGCTATTAACAACTAAATAATACATAACATTTTCAGACCCTAAAATATGATCTGATGGGAACCCCAATGAATGTCGACAGTACAGATAACATTACTCTGAGGAATAAACCTAACAGTGTAATAGGGTAAGTATTGTTTTTAATATTTAATGTATATGTTAACTGAAATAAACCATGCAAACAGAATGAGACACATACCAGAGGTCGCAGACTTAAAAGACGTAAAACAGTATCAATTCAACATTATGTCGCAGATAGTTAAAAGGTGATTTTCAAAGTTTCCTTTTTTACCTTTTTTTGTTCAGTAAAGCCATGTATTGTAATAATCAATTCAATACACGGTATACCAGTATGTGTCTATGAATTAGATACGCCAGTAATGGTATTTTAAGTAAAATAGTTAGCAATAACGTGTGTTTTTTTTAAACGAAATTGAATAGTTTTTATGAGGACTCAACTAAACCGTTTTTCAGTTATCATCATTGAACCATGAATAAACCTGGATTAAAATAAGTCATAAGCCCTGAAAGAAACTACATGCAATTGTTCAAAACAACGGCCTTTAAATTCACTTAAAAGTATCAGATTCAACATGGTATAATTTCAACTGCTTTTATATTTATGAGTATTTCATGTACAACAGTATACTTTCTGCGTTGAAACAGATACCAGATGAATTATCTGTTATTGTTATTATTATATTTTAAGAAAAACAATGGAAGGGATGGCAGATATTCCAGAAGAACAGACAGGGTGTGAGTAGGAACTTTCAAATCTGTCTACACAGAATTTTAACAATTGTTTTAAATTCACTTCTGTTGATAATTGATGATGTTGATGAGATCCGCAACGTGTGTCCACACACTTGTGTCTATTAACTTGTATCTGTGAAAAGGATTCACAAAGTTAAGCTGTCGTAGCACAATGAACGTTTAGCTAAATAAAAGGCATGTAACTTGATTGGTAAGGTGGGGATAAGATCATTACACACTGGTTTAGAAACGATAAAATGAAATCTGCAATTGTTTGTATATACTAGTGACCAGTACCAGTCCCATTGAGAATGAGGCAGTACGCGCAGGCAAGTATCAATCGCTACAAAGACATTTTCAACATGTCATAAACCTATACAAGCTGTTTAACTGTGTTTTGTTTTCATTTACAGCGTTCCCAAAAATAGCATCTATCAGCAAAACCTACATAAAATTGACAGCGAAGAGGTATGTGGAACATATGGGAACACACTCAAGGAAATGCAATATTTAAAGTGAATGTAGAAGTAACGAAAATCACTGATATGTTTACACAATTGAGAAATTGTGTCCTTTTGTTGTAATAATCAAACTATAAATAACCTTACACATTTGATGATGTCTCAATGTTAAGATAATTGTCTGAGTGGTTTGGTTTAATAGTATTACAAATCATATTAGTATGTACCATGCTGTAATTGAAAAGTTTTGGACACAAAGGTCAATATATGATTTTGTATCTATTGTTGATATTTACTTTAAACATCGGCTGTTTGTATTAAAAACTATTGACCTACTGTTTTTGTCGGACACATCGTGTTAAAGGTATTCAACGTTTACTTAAATCAGTTTGTGCAGTCATAGGTCCGATTTAATGTTAGAGAAAAGAGGAAAAGGCGTTTTATTTCGATAAGAATTATGCTGTTTTTCAATTAGGAAGCATACTTATTTTCACATTTTTTACATATCTACAACGATAGCACTTTTTTATCAGTATTGAATGGCTTCTTATGCGTTCTTATGCGTTCTTAAGTAAACATTATTGAAAATCTTTATTTAATATATGCTGCACTTCTATAACATTTGTCGGCGACATGGTTACGTAATTATACACATTTCAAACAGCATAAACCTTGATCAAAGGAGCAAATACACACAGTTTGGTAAGCACAGGTCTTGCGAACTTGCGTCCGTAATAGAAAGATGCTAACGCATCAGAAAAATCCCGCACTGTGTGAGATAAGAACTCACGAACCCCGGCTTACAAACCCAACACTCTCTAGACCACTGACCCGAAGATTCGATTCCCTGACGCAATTATCAGAGGTTGTATTTAAACTATTCGAGGCAGTGTGCAGTCAGTCGTAACTACCCCCTTTACAGAAAGTCGTTATTCATGATGACAGAATGACTCTTTAAAGTCAGAAACCATTTTAGATTATTTTTTTTTACAAAGTCTTGGTGCTGGTATCCCGGACGAGCCCCCATCTTACGAACTTGCGTCCGTAGCAGAAAGATGCTTACGCATCAGAAAAATTTCACACTGTTTGGGATTCGAACTCCCGATCTCCGGCTTACAAACCAAGCGCTCTAGACTACTGAGCCAAAGAATCGATTCCCTGACCCAGTTATCAGAGGTTGTATTTAAACTAATCGAGGTAGTGCGCATGCAGCCGTGACACGGGAAACATTGATTTTCAGTATATGACACTTAATTTTAGATGTCTTGTTCACGAAAATACCGAATGAAAACTTGTCATTGATCTATGAAATATGAGCTTAAATTTATGTTTTCATAGTTTATTTATGGCTTTGATGCTAATGTTTGTTTTAAATACTTTGACAAATGATTGTTTATCCCATCATGTTTCATATTTCAGCAAACACTTTGAAACTGAAATTCATAACACAAGCAGCATGGAACACGCAACATTGCAAATTCGAAAGGTATACTTTTCATATTCCCAATTACGTTTTAAGCACTGTTTCATGCGTTTACCAAAGTGTTATTGCACAGAAACTGGTGCATTGCTGATTAACAGCAACAATGATATATCCTATGTATCTTTATGAGTGATATAATTATTTTAAAGTTATATAATAGTGTCTTAATACATGAAAAATTCAAATGCTTTTGCATTTGTCCATTATATTGAAACCAATTTTAAAGCAAGCAAATATGAAAGCATGTATAATTCTGAATGATATGTGTATACTTCATGTTCAACTTGGTCATAAGAAAATATGAGCTTTTTAATCCTGCACCATTCTTCAAACACATGTAATGAATGAAGATACTATTTTTTGCTCACAAAGTTGGTATCCTTTAGGTTTCTGAAAGCAGTGGACATTTTATACATGTCAAGTTTTTCCCCACCTCCAAACGTATATGTAGCATGGGGGTCAGACAGAATCTGCACTTTGTAACTCGAAGACAAATGTACACAAAGGCTTTAACCACAACAGCCTGCTTATCCGGGTAGTGAGAAACATCTTAATTGCCAACTCATTTTAGGAGGAAAATAGCACGCTGGCTCTTTATCGCTTTCTTTTAGAAAAACATCATTGTTTGTCGTAGTCTACAGAGATCTAAATTTGTATCTTAAAAACTCTTCCACAGCGTGGATTTATTTGAATACCATAAGTTACAAAAAAATATTCAACGTTTGAATATACAACTAAGTTATACACTTATTTGACCATTTCGTTAACGTGATTTGTTTAAAACTCATTACAGAAGGATTCTCCAAAGTTACCTTTATCGGCAGTAAAGACGGAAATCATGGGGAACGTTACCTGCATACATGCTATTCCAAATAAATGTACGTAAAAATTGCCAATATATGAACAAAAGCAGTATTCAAATATGTTATATATGTGCGAATGAATGTTAGAAATGTGTGATGTTTGCCTTTGCATATACAGAAATATAATGTGAATTTAATATGATTAGTAATTAAAAGAGTCTGATAAATCTGTACAATATATGATCGTGCCAAGGGTCTACCGGCTGCGCCTACTGCAACACGTTATAATATAGAAAAAGTAAAATTAAGTGAATATTTCAGCCAATGGACGAACTTGTTACATAACACACATTGTAATAATGATTGAACATTTGATGTTATGTCATGCATTATGTGTTGGCTGTCTATGCTATCAGCTTAATGACCATTTGTTTTATCCACATATGTGATTTAGATGATCGCAACCGAACAGAATGCGTTCAAAAATTGAGAAATCTGATTACCTCCCTCGAACATAACGATTTCGTACAGCTTGGAGAGACAGCACTATCGAGGCAATGTACTGATAATGATACACTCTGCATATACGAAAGAAATCTTTTTCTTGATATTATTGCTCGTGAAGGAAGTCCTGACGCTCAGCTCATAATATTGAACAACGTATTAAGGCACCCAAATGTAACGGAGGATGATGTAAGGAGATGTCTGTTTCACTGCATTGCAATTGCTTATCCTGTCGTGGTAAGTATTTATTCAAACAATTTTTTGTTTATCTATGTAAGGAACATATTGTAGTTTCTTCCTCAGTTTATGTGAGTACGTAGTTTTCCAGAAAAAGAAAGGTACTGCAGTATATCAATGATGTAAAATTGCTTTTATATTAAACCTGTTCATAAATCAAGATAAATTTCCAAAATGGAGACCTTTTAAAAAGTTCATTGAAATCAGACAGTATTACTATGTTTCTTTTAATATGATGACATCCACAAAGTTCAAGGCTGTTGACCGTATTTATAAACACCAGAACTTATCACAATGACAAAACGTATTATTCGGAGAAATTTAATAGACATGTGTTTCAAACACTGCGTGGTATTAGGAATAAATCAAGTTTTAATTTAAGGACTGCTGTTATTATTATGTCCTTGCCTTTTAACAGGAACTAGTCAAGCACGTTGAGGAACTATGTTTTACTGATGACGCAAAACCCGGTGGTAAGTAACTATATTTATTTGAAACATGGTTACACATATGATATAAAAAATAAAAGTGTAATTAAATACATATTATGTAAAAAATTTAAAATATCTCAACTGTAAAAATAAGATGAAAAATAAAATTTTTGTTTTAATTTCTTTCAAACGTTCCATTTTATAAAACAAATAAGTTATGGAAATATAAAAGAAAGTATTTATTTCAGAAACGCCAGTTATGACGAGTAACCAAAGAAGAGCATGTCTTTCGCTTGGCGCTATGGCTAAGGCTTTAGAAGATAAAAACAGCACTGTATCTGAAAGTATTGTTGAGAAATTTGAAAACTGGCTAGAACATCACAATGAAAGTGAGCATTATTGAAATTACGGTGATAATATATGCGACCTCCAATGAAGTCCGTCATCATAAGTTGACCGAGATTGGATTTTCGCTTTTAATAGCTTAATTATGTTTTTACAACGACCTCAGATTATTCAGATATGATAATTATGATGGACATTGTTGTAAAGGACCTTTGACGTCTTACGACAAAAGGTTTTCTGATAAAGTGCAATTGTATAATGAATAAGTTAGCTTAAAATGTAAAGTCTTTCAATCTAATACATATAGGTGAGCTTGAAAATGCCATGTTTCTGTTTTATCCGTTCTGGTTGTGTTTGTTTGTATTATTCCGTGTGGATGATAACATAATAATGAAAAAATTATCACTTTATCTAAAATTTCTGTCTGCATTATAATTAAATATAAAGAGTAATAAAGACTGCGGCAAAAATAATCTAAATTTGATGATCGTAGAAAATAATATAAGTTTTGTCTTAAACTAATTTCAATCTAAAATTAAGTCAGACTTTGAAAATGAATATTTGTAATCAGGCATTGAAAAACTGGACAGCAACATTTCAGTTTGATTTTGAGTTTGTTTTCTGAAGCATAACTTATCTTTAGTAGAATTTGCTGCAGATATTATATATAATTATATAAATACATATTGGAAATGGAGCTGTCTGAAAGCGCTTTCTAAATAACCACATAATTCTGTATTTTCTTTTCGAATTATTTTGAAGTGAACATTATTTAAATAAGTATAGCCAAATATCACGAAAGCAAAATAAATTATTTTACATGGTGCTTTGTAGTTAGCTCCA
The DNA here is from genome assembly GCA_032358795.1 of Nuttallia obscurata. Taxonomy (NCBI): domain Eukaryota; kingdom Metazoa; phylum Mollusca; class Bivalvia; order Cardiida; family Psammobiidae; genus Nuttallia; species Nuttallia obscurata. Next base: position 17,994 of record JAULCC010640313.1, on the reverse strand, counting down.
TTTACTTCACACTATAACTGGATGACTTAAAGATTAACACGATGTTGGCTAATAAACTTGAAAACATTATCGACACGAGATATCAATGAAAGATTATGCGGACTGCCTATGCTTTTTGGAACAACAGCATGCACACGAGAAGACAAAGTCGTTCAGAAGTTGTAAAATTTTTCGAAAGTTTCATGAGGAAACATATTAAATTAATTATGATAAGGATTATGAAGAGCATTAATTGAATTCGTTTTATGTTAAGATATGTGTTGGAATCAACTGCAATGTTGCAAGTTTCCACATAGTTGATATTTATGTGAAACATCCTCCATTTCAACGCGAACAACTTTATGACAATTAGGTGGTTATCTGGTGGCAGAAATATGTAATCAATACTACTTGTAATTATCACTTATATATAGCGTATGAATTTTCCAGTAAACTTAAAAAGACCCTGCTGAAATTTGACGTTGGAGAAGCAGAAATTACTTTTTAAATTATAATAAGACGTTTTATCTTACCAAACAACAAGTTATATGTAGATTTATACCAATATTGCATTGCTCCTTTGATTTGATTTCTCAGTCAAGGTAGGTCGGAATATTTCGTAGAGCAAGCCATGTTACATAGTCCTTTTGCTCAAAATGCACTTTATTTGGTTTTGACCAGGCAATTCCAAATATATCATCAAGCCACGGCTTAGACGGTCAATTATGCAATACGATCGGACTGCCAGAAATCACATCGAAACTAAAATGGTGCTATTACAAAGTCTGGGCAATGCTGGCAAAAAACGGTCACTTCACCACATAAGGTCGTATATGGAACCCAACGTTGGAGTAACCGTCTGGAGAAGAGCCGCTATAAACGGACTCAGACATTTTTCCTGCAACGAGGTATCCGATATTACTTCTTACTTGGTAAAACTTTGTGTCAATTATTTGTACAGATATCATCAAACAAAAGATTCGGCCTTACCTGCTTGAAGACCATAATTTGTTGACTCTGTTGGTTAGAATGAATGTTAAATAGTCTACCTGACAACAACATTAATTACAACGGATATATAATTATATGAAACGTCATATATCTTTTCCATTGATAACAAGACTATTCAATCTAGATTTAAATGATACTGGAGGGCTTCATCCGAGATGCTAACAGATCATATTGCATTTCTGAAAGGTAGATATTACAAAACGAGTGTATTGAATGTCTATTAGTTTTATAGGTACTCTACCTTGGTTTTGACTTAATTCATATAACTGATATGATTTCAGAGTGCTCATATTCTCGTTGTCAGTGCCGTGCATGACGATGATGACACAGTACGCAAAACTGCTGTGGCCGTCCTGACTAACCATCCTAAACGTCTCAACATAACGCTGGAACAGGAAAACATCGTACTAAGGTTTGATAAAAACAACCGGCATTTAGATCACACTTGACTTCTTTAACATCAGAAAAATATATGGTCATGATTCACTTTAAATCAAACTTATAAAGTGTTATAATAATGTTTCTACAAATGTTTAAAAAGTCAGGGGTTGCAGATGCAGTGCTAAGCTTGTATAAAGTATCGTCCGCGGTTCAGAGACAGTGTTAATATGCGTTTGTCTTGAAACCCGATATGATTGTGACTGTATGTCCAGTCTGAATTATTTTCTTAACTAAATCGTCAAAACCGAAAAAATATTCCTTATGATGTTTCTATTCAAGAACTAAAACATTCCGGATCAGCGTCTATAGACTTAACAATATAGACTCATATCCCTTCCACTATTGGCTAAATATAATCATTGGCTATCGTAAGATGAAACTTTATCTCATACTGAAGAATGTAGGAAATGACTAACAAGCAATAAGGATATGATTTGTAAATAAATCTCATGATATTTTCTTCATTTTTCCTTTTCATACTTATTTCAGTAAAAGCTACACGTATCCCGTGGTTGCAAGAGTCCGTAGAGGTTTGATGGATCTTCTAAGAGAGGGTATAAGTGTGCACATAAAACTGCCTGGTATAAAGTGGGACAAGGTTGTGGGTACAAGCGATATAGGAGCTGGATTTGGGCTCGAAATCAAGAATATTCTGGACCTGAAGCTAGGTAAATAGCAAAAAATATTTTCAAATACATGTTTGACAGAAATTTATCAAATTTCATTACGGCAATTTATTAGATATGTTTGGGTCATCCACTTGTATTTAAATGACAATTGGTTTAGAGAAAACTGTTGCATAGACCCAGAGTTATACTTTAGTGTACCCATCTGTAATTACGCCTGTATATGATTGTACATAAATACTCATATAAATCACGTATGATTTGTCACCTTAATACATAATCTTGAAAATATTTTATATTTATATTCTGAAATCTACCTTTATCCTATTCTGTCTCATTGTATGCGCTTATATGTCCATTACTAAAGTATGGTTTTAATCCTAGGTCTGCTTGATGGCTATTTCAACATTGATGTGTACGACGGAGCATACGCAGAGGCTCATGTTGGACTGATTAATCTGCAGGTTGACATTTTGAAAGCATTCATTTGCTTCAAAGGACACATTAAGTACGACCTAAACATTCTAAAGGTATCTTCAATCCGCACATAGGTTGCGATTATATTCTTCAGAATATTCTTAATCTTGAGTTCGGGGATTTTAAATGCACACTTTAATAAAATTGATACCGCTCACGACTTCCATAGATATTTATTTGAAAATAACTCAGTAAGTCATGAAAAATAATATATCCATCTCTACATATTCTATAAATCGGACTGAACTTTAAAACGTTGAAATCAATTATATAACTAAGAACGATATATGAATTTAGTTAAAGGTACTGCCTATGGAATATATATAATATTTATATTTTCATGCAATACATAGAACGGCATATCTTATTGTGCGAGGGCCTTATACCAAATTATTATCGAGTCATAGCTGATGATGTGGCACTACTAGACCCTTTTCGATGTAAATACATAAATCATAATTTGTTCTTCGAATTGGGTTTTGTTCCTTGAAAACAACACATTATTTTGGTAATGAATACATGTGTCTACAAGTTTCCAATTTCTTACAAGGTAAGTATCCTCTATTCAAGGCGTACCGTTTTCAAACATGAAGTAACTAATATGTCGAACTAACGATGATCGTACACATGCTTATCAACTGCAGTTACTTTTTAGTTAAGACTTTGATCTTAATAAAGACTTCTAGCCACATTTTCGAGATCTAACCACTTGAATTACGGAATGAATTGTAAGTACTTTTCTACTAATAATGAATATGTTATCAGCTGAATAAAATTTAACATGAAGTATATACATTTTCAGGAATTCGCGATAGACGGCCTCTCTGATCTAGTGCAGATTTATGACAAAGTTTTAGACAAAATAATTGGTCCAATAAAAAACGCAGTTAACGACTTCAAGGCTATCATAAGTGACTTCAAAGGCTTCTCCCTAACAGATTTAATCAACAACCTGGTAAAAACGGTGAAAACGCTTCCTAATATCCTTGGAGATATAGCGACTCGAGTAGAAGAATTTGTCAGACATACTTTTAGTATAGCAAGTTCGACTGTGATTGAAGAAATAAAAGTAGTAGTGCAAGAGATGCGCCAGCTTGTGGACATGGTGAAACAGGACATATTGAAGTTTTACAATGTAAGTTCTAATGTCAAAAGGTTTTCGCACATATAATTAATCATATAACAAAAATATAGTAGCATGCTTATTATCAATAAAGACAAGTAGATATAAAAACCGCAATTTTATTGGAAAAGGAATTCAGAGTCAAAGAAAAACAAACAGTCACTTAGGCACAAATACTTTTGTTACATATTCAATATTCTCAAAATACTTGCTTTAATACTGTTAAAGATAATCCGTCTTTGCTGACAATGAATCAAACTTGTGCTTAATCTTAATGTTATTGAACGGTTACTTTATATGTATCCCCCTCACGAAAAAAGAAATTATAATAATAATAATAAATTAATACTAAATACATCAATGGTCTCCTGGTGGTTAAATCTGTAGCAGTAAGTTGCAGATAAGAAACCCCAAATGTCATAAACAAATATGTGTATTCTATCTCCTTGAATGAAATGTCTTGATAGTGTTGTTTTCCTGGGTGAACATGTGGCTAGTCCTTATCAGGCCACAGAGTGTAACGTAAATAACATTTTGTCAAATAGCCCACTGACGCTATAGACTGTACGACATAATTAAAAATTCCTAGCCAAATGCCTTGACTTGACAAACTAGAGTAATTAACGTTTAAAAAGCATTTTTGAAAAATCGTATGTGGACATGTTTGTCGGTTACATTTGTTGTAGGCTCCTCTGATTGTTCCCTAAAATATTAGAAATAAGAGAATGTACGTAAGTTGATTTCTTCGAAGTAACTTTTTATTACAATTGTTGCCGACATAAAAAGACAAAAAATTAGCATTGACCTTAAGGATTGTATTTCTCTTATACCTGTTCAACATGTTCACCGTATGTTGATCACTTGGACCATGCTTCTATATGGCTTATACTTATAAAAGTGCAATGAAGTATTTTTGTCATGATCTCAGGTCCTTGTCAGACTTTAACATTAAAGGTATTATAAAACATAAGACTTATTCATTCACTTGATGCAGCAATAGCGTCACATATGTGTTAATTGAGTGATAATAGGGTTTCCAATTGATAGCATATTGTTTTCCTAACTTTGAGCTCCAATGAGAAATTCAACACAATCATATTATATTATTGTTGACAAAGTTAAATCGATATTAAACCATGTTCAGCAGTGTACGCGGTTTTTTAGCCTTTGCAGGCTAGACTCTGGAATAAGCGGATCAGATGATTCGATAATGATATTGGTGCTTTTTTGACAGCAAATTGTGGATGCGGTTACGATGGCCTTACCTTATATTGGAAAGAAAATTATAGAAGCATTCAATATGATTGGGGAAGGACTTGTACATCTATTTAACACTCCTTTACAGGCTATTACAGGAATGTCACGAGCTGTTTTCAAGTAAATATCATCTTATTGTGTCTTTGGCAGTAGAAGTAACATTGATATTAATATTTTGCTACTAAAAGTGCAATCACCCGCAATTTTACACAAATAATAATCATGTTAACTTTTATATTCGGTTAATAGAGGTTTGGACATATGCGTCCAGTTCTACAAACGAGAACTAATTTGTGTATAATCATTTGACAAATAATGCATTCTTCTTCTGTTCTTATGAAAAAATGCTTAAACGTGAATTATATTTAGCATGTATACGTTGAATACTTTTGACCTCATAGAAGTCGTTTTTTTTGTAATTTTTTATAAGGTAAAATACTGAAGATACAGTTTACGATATTATCTGGTTTTGTGTTTCTTTACAGTATGAAAATGGCTGTCTCGATGATTACAGATGTGAAATCAAACATAATGGCCACTTGTGAATTTTTCAAAGGTATGCATCTAAATTTCATATCTTGCGTGTCTAAATTAATCCATTTTTACATTTTTATGAATAAAGTCGGAATTATCCCGGGCCTTTTTCAGTTGACGTAATGATATAGAGCCGAAAATTGTAGATCATAAACAGCTGTTGTAGCAAAACATCTTCAAATATTATTGATTTTCTTCAAATATTATTGAACTTCAATCCAGTATTAGTTCTTTTTACTTTTATTCGTTATTGTAATTAGTATTGTATTCGTTTTTGTAATAATAATTTTAATGATTACTGTAATTGTTGTTGTTATGACAGTGAAATGTGTTTTCGATTATTGATACTGTGTTATCCATTTGACTCTGTTAAATGTTATACAAATGCATCATTTCATTGCCATATATCATTTGACTTCTTTCCGATTTCTAATGTCCAGATAATTTAATTTTTAAGGTCGAACTGCTGTATGGTTAAATATCGCTAAGGATTTTCCAATTATTCTGAAAAGACTTGAATACGCTTTCAACAAAACAGCTACTGGAAAGCTAAACGATATTGATGGAAACCTCTCTTCCACATACAGTGTTGGCGTTGAAGAAACAGTATGCATGCATTAATTTGTAGATTAACACTATAATAAATACCTCGTATCGAGCATTAAAAATTATCTAAATGATACAAATGATGAAAATATATCTCTTTACAAATAACAAAGCTCTTCTTCCCAATAAAGTACGATGAAACAGAATCTTTAAAGTAAACAGCTATCCAGGAACTAAGTAGATCTTATATTCAATATATCTTAAAAGCTTTTGCAAAAATAAACGAATTTTGGAAAAAAGTCTTCAAAGAAGAATGATACTTCTATTTAAAGTGATTGCCATTTTGAATTCCATGACGTCACCCCCTTACTCTTATAATTCATTCATTAAAAAATTTGTGATTTTGCAATTATTACTGATTATAATGTTATAGTTTACAGACATGGTTATAAATTGTCAGTCATTTTTCTTACTGATTCTTTAGACCTACAATAGCTTAATTACATTACTTATGCAAATCAATATTTACATTTTCATTGTCTTCAAGAGCTTATAGTTTCTTTAATTTGAGTCAGAATATCAAACTTAGCATAAAAAATGATAGAGCATCCCTTCAAAATCTGTGATGTTTTTTCCTTAAAGCAATAATAAAGCTCAAAATCGCAATGATTTGCGTATTTTGTTGGAAGTCAAACAAGGTGTCAAACTATTAATTGGGTTCACTAAAAATGTTTCCTACGCTACTCAAACTTAAAATTGACTATCACAAAATTATATATTTGATATTTATCCGCGATAGAATAACGTCCTAATAACTTACCCAGCTGCTAAATGTGTAAACAATACCTAAGACTATTATCGTATTGAAATCAGAAATACATTGATCTGTCGATTGGTAAAAGTAGATTGAATTTTACATAGTAAACTACAAATGTTCAGTGATAGATTATGTTCATGATTATGCACACAGAAATTGAATAACGCAATTTTAACACGTTTTGAGCTTTAGTATGGCTTTAAGTATTAAGTAACTAACAAAGGTCAAAACTGTTGGTACATATTTTATACATTTTAGAAAGCTTCACTTCGAAAGTTCGAGGACGATCTCAAGCAAAAATGGGAAAGCATTTTAACTCCACTCAAACCGTTGATGAGCATCACAAAGCCTTTCATAAACGAATTCAAGGCTATCACGGATGTCACTAAAGAATTAAAAAGAGGATACAACAATCTTAAGAAAGCGTAATATTTGTTGCTCTGAATTTCAGCTATTGTTATTTCAAAGTTCTATCTATAGCTTTGCCTGATTAACTATTTGACCCGCGTAGGTTATTAAATGTTTGTTTCAGAAGTTATGCTTAAATACTGAATATAGAATTTCATCTATCCACAATATAGTTTAGCCATATAAAATGTCGCTGTTCGACTTTTCTTTATAGCCAACTAGATCGTTTAGCATTTGTGACACACTAGTTAGTTTAACCTTGATTGATAAATTGAGAACTCAGAGATAGCTGGACGCTGTGAGTCAGTAAAATATATTTGGATCTTTTGTAAGTTTAGCAGATTATGGAGATAGGGATTTGATTCAAGCAATTGTTGAATGCTTTTATCTCAACAAAAGACACAATAAAAAATCTCAGCCATAATTTTCCGTATGAGTAAAATCATGGTTATGATCCGGTTTATGAAAGATAATTCATTTCTATATATTAAATCTTTACTTGTTGTCAGCTTACTGTACTTGCTTAATTAGCATATATTTTCAGTTAAAGGTTGTGGGAAAACACCAATTAACACCATCTCATTTATTATAGTTGTGCTTTATACTACAAAAAAGACGATAATGTGAAAACGTACTTAAAGAACTTACCTCCACGTAAAGACATCTGGGAAATAAACTTATAGAACCTGTGAAGTAAACATTTTCCGACTGCTGCGATATTTGAAACAAATATGTAATTTCGTCTATTTCGGTCAATCATCTCATTCAAATGTTTTTCATCTACTCTAACGAAGGGTATACTTTCGGGGTTGTAATATATTTGTGTCAATCAATTGTAATTGCATGGCCACGTCAGGTGTTTTTCAATAGTGCGCACCGCTATTCTCCCGCACGAGACTTGTACTTGCATTTTACCGTTTCAGCATCAAATTTACAATTATAATATTCAGTCGTTATTTCAACCGCCAGAGAAATGAAAAATAAAACAAAAATGTGATTTTCAGATAAAAAACAACAACATCATGTTCTAACCATACAAAGGCAGCATGAATTTCAAGAGTCGAATAGTAAAACAGTTAATATGTTATATTTCTAATTGTTTTTAAAGAACGTTTATTATAAATCTTGAAATAACTTTATTTCTAACTAACAACAATCAGAATTCAAGACGGCAAGAAGTTAATTCAAAAGGTGTTTGGACCAAAGTTTAGCAAGAAGTTTCCTACCAATCGACGACCAAAGAAAGGGAATTGTCCAGATGGAGTTTGGCCAACTGATACAAATGGCCGTTTTAAAACAACCGGTGTTGACATATCATTAGAAGTTGGAGCATCTGTAAGTTTGCTTATTGTTTATTATTGTTTATCAGAAATTTAACGTTGTTTTAACAGTATTTCAGTCATATCACGACAGCTCATTACATGTAGAGGAACACCCCGAGGAACCCCTGTACACTATTTTAGGTACAAAGTGCACCCGGGTAGAACCACCGACCTACCGCAAGCCAACTGGAAGGCTTCCTCACGTGAAAAATCCGAAGTGTCCAGACCGGGATTCGAACCCAAAGTGGTGAGGGGCTGAGCGATTGCAAGTTAACGACTATAACCCCTCGGCCACGAAGGTCCTTGTAAGTTTGAGTTTAGACCGTTGTTGAAATTCTACATAACATAGATGTATATCTTAACAGTGAATATATATGTATAGAATATGATACTGTGTTACTTATATACCGGTACGTCATTCTTTTGTTAAGAGTATTTATAAACGTGAACTAATAAAAACATATATTTTAAACAATGCAATGATTTTAGCTCACGTAGTTGCCCAGGTGCTCAAAATGTGTCATATCTTTGAAATGTAATTAAAAGATATCAAATGTTTCCAGTATGAAAATGTACAATTGTGAATATTTGCGCAGCTATCAAACAATCCATTTTATATGGCAATGACGACAACTATCTTATAAGAAGGTAACAAGGGGTGTCGACATACGGCTATGGAAAAGTGAACTATTAAATTGCATTTTTCAAAAACAGTAAGGTCAGTTTCATCTACCCCAATTTCACCTTCAGCATACATGACAATTGTTTTCGTGTTTTAATCTCTAATTTTCGGCGAAATTATAAAATGGCCCAATTCATACTAACACAACAAATTATTGCATTAAACATCGGAGTTTTGGTTATAGGTATATTTTAATAACATTTTCATGGCAAGACATTTCTCCCGGTAAAAGTTTTACAGGCTATCAACAAAGATACGAAAACGTTTGCGCTAACTAAATCTAAAATACGACAGTCATACATTCGCCAACAGAAGCCATTAGAACAATATTGTTTCTAAACTTTTTTATGTTTTACAGATTGTAAATCCGGTGAATGGGATTGTCCGCATAAAGCAGAATAGAAAGGTAGTTATTGAACCTACAGACCCTGAATTTAATTCTCTCGAAGTCATTATTGAAAATATTGACGTTCTTCCATTGTTGGCTGATGGCAACAACTACGCTTCTGGTGAAGAAATAGGTACTGCTGCAACGGCTCCTAGTTGCAAACCCAATTTTATCCATGTCTCGGTGAGACTTAAGACTGAAGAAGAACGTGATGATGTAGACTATGATTACACAGATCCGACACCCTTCTTAGACAGGCTTATTCCTGACCCGAGGTGGATACAAGAGTGCAACGATCATGAATTCAGGTTAAATTTCATTTATTATAAATGCTTTATTATCGTGTTTTACAGTTGTTTTCAGCATGGTTTCCGGACAGATGTTCGGTTATGACGACACAACTACGTTGATTTTTAAACAAATATTGTTAAAGAACTATCTTTGTACATTTGACAGTATTTCAAGTCGTGGATTTATTTAGATTTGCACTGCAAGATTTTATTCCATACGAGAAATAGTCTTGCATAATGTACGATTTGATTTCTTTGTTTACTGACTAGCATAACGAATCAATACAGTGATTATACTATGAGAGTAGCTTATTTTGTATTTAAGAAGTGTAATCTACGAGCCGTTTATTGCAACATATACACGTGAATTAAATGTGATCCAATAACATCAATATGCATATACTACATCTCTTGCTCTTTTGCTTTCATAAGTTCAATAAAACTTCTCACGTATATGAAATAATATTGTTCATTTTAAGTGGAAGAAAACAATCATTAATGATTTTGATCCTTTATTGTTTCTAAGATTTTAAAGGAAATTAGTTAAACATGTATACTCGGGTAAGGTAATGTTAATTTGTTTTGATATTTCTTTGGTAATAAGTTGATACTCATTCAACACATAATGTCAAATCAACATTCCCTATACCAATGAACATATAATTTTAATTTCTTGTCTTTGAAGGCATATTGGACACATTTTTGAGAGCGGCCTAGGAGGTTTACTTGATGAGATTAAAGCAAATATTGGCCGACTGAAATTGCCATTTGGTAGTATTGGCAGCATCGGAATGTCAGGGGGTATCGGTGACTTTGATTGGTTAGATGGTATCGGCGATTGGTTTGATGGTATCGGCGGTGGCATTGGTAGAATTGGTGGGATAAACGGCACAAAAGGATTGTCCCAGGAAAAGTACCGCCCTGATGATTCAAGCCTATACGACCAAACATCGTTTCATGATAGCCTGTCAAAAAGTCTGACAGAACAAACTAATAAGTTTGCTGAATTTTTCAAAACTGGGCTATTTGAAACAGATGGGTATGTTACAGATATTAAATTATAATATTATTCTACCTGTATGCATTTTTGTTTGTGACGCTCATATTTAACTGAATAGCATAATATACATTACATACATAAAACCGCAATATAACTATTACTGTGAGTAATGGAATACATGTATTGTACATTATATATTCGATGGGATGTTTCACCTGATTAAGTGTAAAGATGGGTTCACTTGAAATACTGCATCTTTGTGAACGCTTTTAGAAATAGTACATTTTTCTATTTCCCTGTTGCCCATGATACTACTATAAAATGTTTTTTCTACAACCGGTGTAAAGAAACTACTGACTTTTAACGGTTATTGAACGCATTAATATCTACAGCAGTGTAATGCATTTGTTTGGTTTCAGACCTGAAATACCAGATATCTTAAGCATCATTGATGTCAACAGCAAGGACATTACATGGGTATTTGAAAGCCTGAGAGACGCAACAGTGCAAGCAGAACTGTCTGGGTTTGTTACATCTCTCTGTTCAAGAATGACATCGCTACAGATTGGAAATCCAGCAACATTTTCAGTGGCGTACATACGAAATATCCTAAAAACGTATGGAGAAACTTTTTCAGGCGAATACTTGGCAGACTTATCTTACAAACTAATGACATTGGCTGACAATGGTAATGTCTTACCTCTTTTTTATTTCAGCTTGTACAAATGCAAAAACGGTTTTGTTATACTATGAATGCCTTTTTAAACAATGTCAACGTAAGATAGCTATACTATTAGATAAACGAACGAACTGATCTTTCTAGCCGATATGCCGACCTTACTGCGTATTTTCTGCCCAAAGTAAACAAACATACAGAAGGAGTACATATTGAAATTGTGTAGTTTTCTCTCGGATACGTACGAAATCCAGTAGTCTGAACAAAATTCAGGGGAATCCGTTAAATTCTAAAATAGTAAAATCTATTATTAGAAATCGGGATATCTCACACTCGGGTACCGCTCTCCGGCTATTTTCTCTTCGTCATGGGTACCATTGAGACTTTTTGCGGTCACTAAATAAAAACATGGCAGTGCTCGCCACTTAAAAGTGTAGAGGGGTACATGCACGTGACAGGCATGACTTCTCGCTGTTGTAAATGTTTTCATTTCTTTAAAGGTACCGTGCCTCTTCTAAAAGTCTAGACCTATTCGAGCGTGTTACACTCCTTTGTTTGTTTATTTGGAATTTAACGTCATTTAACAGTATTTCAGTCATATCGCGATGTCCAGCTCATTACAGGTGGAGGAAGGCCCCGGGGGACCTCTGCACATTATTTCAGGCACAGAGTGCACCCGAGCAGAACCACAGACCTACCGCAAGCCAGCAGGGGAAAAAAATAAAAAAAAATAAAAAAATTAAACGGGATGTTTCAGTGACGTGTTTTTAGTGTGGAATTACCACAACATTGCTCTTATTGTTAATGTCTCAAATTATTCCGTCGGGTTTTGTTTAGTTTATCTGATTTTTCAGGAAATAGACAATTAGTTCCGACTTTCACAAGTTACAAGAAATTGATGAATTCGATTACTAAACTGTGAGCTTACCGATTTACGCATTTTTTGTATAATTTGTTTGAATAATGTATTGATGTCGAGGTACGGGTTGGTTTATTTCTGTTTACATCACCCTACATTGTGTGGAGGTGAAACAGCTCAATAAGTTCCGTACTTGCTTCCGATGCCCTGTTTATAGAGTCAGCCACGGGTTCAAGACTCGATTCTGACGTTTCGTTTTCTTTTTTTAATTTGGAACTACAGCGTATATCTAGCATGCAATGGTATTTTGAAATGAATTAGCTCCATAGATAAATAGTATCAAACATAGTCGAAGAAAGACTCCCTGGTCAGACATGTGAGACTTCAGAGTTTCAGCTCAATTCAAAGTGTTTGCTGGTTTTAATTCCAAATAATTTTCATATTTTATATGGTAAGTTTATAGCCATTAAATTGTTGCAAGGATTGTAGAAATGTAGAATTGTCTATTACTTAGAGTTTTGTGAATTGAGTCACCCACGCAGGCGCCCGTCCTATTCTAGTAGTTTATGATATACACGTCGCCATTAAAAATATGCGTAAACGATTAACTTTATAGATGTGATATTTGTTGTAGTGTGCCCATTGTTTAAAGGCGCTTTATCAAGTGGATTTGGTCACGTGTGCATTCCAACAGACGAGTGTTTAGGAATCTCCTGCAGTGTACCTTTACCAATTGGAATCAAAACGGAATATGTGCAAATTGGAGTCGTTGCTAAACCTGCTGAAAAAAGTGTGGAGATAACAATAAATGGCAAACCAACAGAATCAATTACTGCAAATGGTATTTTTTTTAAATTAAAATATGAATAAGTTGATTTAAGAACGTATGTGATGATACTGAAAACCATTTCCTATTTATGATAAAAGTCGTACTATAATATATAACATAAGACGAGTACATGTACATTTATACTATATTAATTCGTCTTGATAACTTTCACTGCAGTCCCTTACCAACTCTATCTCTTGCGAAACGAAAAACAAGAGAAAGTATAAAGGGATGACAAATACTTATTTAAACACAAGTATACAAGTTATGTCACTTAGTATTTAGTTCAGTCAAGAGATTTGTACATACATACCATGTTTTAATATACATGTACTTTATAACGTTTAACTACCTAGCAGAGTACAATGTTAAAATGCTACATAAAAGCTACAAAAATATGCACTGAAATGAGATTATAGAGACTTTCGTTTTAATTTGTTCAGTCATTAAGAGATTTTTACATATACATGTATTACATATCATAAAGACGTAATAACTTTTACAACATCTAACTAAGTTGCTTTGCACAATGTTATAATGATACACAAAGGCTACAACACATATGCAATGGAATGATATAATTAGAGACTTAATGAAAACATAAGAGGGAAATCAAATACCTGAATCAACACAACTATATAAGTAATTTAGTTAGGTTATTTAGTGATTTTGTGGTTTTTTTCACTAATCAAATGATTTGTACATATATATGTGTAATTTGAATACTCTTTATAACTTTTAACAATGCTGCTGAGCACAATGTTGTAATGATACATAAAAGCTACAACAAATATGCACTGAATGAGGTTATAGATACTTACAGAAAACATAATAAGGATAACACTTACTTGAATCATTACAAGTATACAGATAAATAAGTTATGCTCCAGTATAAAATTCACTGTCAATAACTAGACTGATATCTTTTGATAAGACATGTCTACACGGTAAATGGTTTTGCTTAAGTTACTTATCATTTGTTTACTTGCAGAGCAATATTTATCATGTTTTTACATCAAAAGGATATTCTTGTTGTCATAAACAAAACATACTGATATGAAGATTCGTTATTTGACAAGAAACGTATTACTAATCACATATAAAATCAAATCAGATCCCTGGTTAAAAGATAGGAATGTCATGTAAACATGAATAGAATCAGAACGAATAAAGTCGAGCGGAGTAATTCTTTTGTTAGACGTGTTACACTAAACATAACTAGAAGCGTTCAGATTCCGTGCATTTGATTGATCTATTTAAAAATGAAATCAATTTTATTATTATTTCCAACAGCTCTCTAAATGCACACATATCTATTTCACAATTAATGAGTATTAAGGTTTTTTTCATTGTGGTGTTGGAAAGATATAACCAATGTCGCTTTGGATCTTGTCCGAGCTCTCACTAACAAGGCATCACGACGAATTTAATTCGTAGCAATTTACCCGACTATCATGGCAGTAATTATGTTTCCTTCAATAAGCGTATACACTAAGCTGGTGTATAAATCGTTTGTTTATTAGGAGTTGAACGTCGTTTTAACACTATTTCAGTCATATCTCGACGCCCAGCTCATTGCAGGTGGAGGAAGACCCCGGGGGACCTCTGTACACTATTTCAGGCACAGAGAGCACCCGGGTAAAACTACCGACCTACCGCAAGCCATCTGGACGGCTTCCTCGCTTGAAAAGTCTGAAGTGCCCAGGCCGGGATTCAAACCCACAGCGGTGAGGGGCTGAGAGATTGTAAGTCAACGACTCGGCCACGGAACCCCCCGTGTATAAATCAAAACGGATGGAAATATACATACCATTATAGGAAAAATATCAAATGAAACAAGTATTAAGATCAGAGACAACATATACGTTAATGGAGATGTATGTTTTAGTATCGTGTATTCACAGATGTAGTGAGACTGAAAAAACTGTAGATGCTTGGGTATTTCAGTTGTTAATCAGCTCTGTTAAGGCTGTTTAATAATTATTCAATAGTTCACAAATTGAATGAAACTATAATGGTACAATTAAACGTGCATGTCGATTAGAATGCTATATAAAGTAACGTTCCCTTACCTCTATACTAAAATGCCATAGGAAGTTAAACAAATGTTATATATCTACTTCAGGATTGGATGTCATTGTGGATCTAAATATTTCGTTGTTTGGAATGCAGCTTTCCCTTCTGACAAACTGCCAATTTATAAACGGAACACTCACTCTTAGCGCCGAAGTTAAATTGTGTGAAAACTTATATTCAACATGTTTACCGTCAGTAGAAATATTCAACAAAATTAGGCTTGCAGCTTTAGAAAGTCGCCGATGGCATGGTAAGCTAAATACCTTTTATCTTGAAATGTTTATGATCGATGCATACTACGCATTGCACTTTGGATAGCAAGAGAGATATCATTGCTTAGAGCTTGTTTGCTTTTTTATGAGAATATAACTTTATTTCAGTCATATCGCGACGTCTAGCTCATTACAGGTGGAAGAATACCCCGGGGGACCTCTGTGCATTTCAGTTACTGGGCACGACCGGGGAAACAAACGACATACTGCAAGCCAGCTGGAAGGCTTCTTCGTATAAAAAATCCGAAGTGACCATACTTGGATTCTTACCCACAGCAGTGAGTGGGAGTCTGAGAGATATGAAGTCAATAACAATGACCAATCAGCCACGAAGGCCCCTAATTAACCAAAACATCAGTTCTGCTTTAAATTATTCTAATAACGGCGTACAACAAGGCGTGTCCGGAAAATACTAATTTAATCTGTCCATATGTTTTCTGTTGAAAATGTGTTCAATCTAATAAAACGTGTGTGTTTTCTATATAAATATACTCATTTTATAATAATGAATTATTTCGGGCTATTTGTCAAATCACCAAACATTTTTATCTATTTCAACTATAGTGATAAATTAGCTTTTAATAAATGCACATCTTATCAAATTTACAAGTAAAGCATATACAAGAAAAGTATTGATACAAACCATCAAAGGTCGCCGCTAAAGAATTGAACAAGAGCAAAGAAAATGTAGTTATTTTTGTCCTGTGACTAAGAATTAGAATATCCTAATGGTATAATAAAGGGGATAACCTTATAAACTTATGTTTATCTGGACAGTAGAGATGATTCGGCTTGTTAACGTATTTATTTATATGACGTGATATCTGAACTATTTTACTCAATAAATAAAACCATTTTGAAACGACTGTGTCAAACTGAGAGCTTTAAAATAGCCTTTTTTCTCTCTCGATATGTACTTGATGATGTAAAAAGAAGCATTGATTACAAAATAATTTGTACTGGCCGAGCCTCGAACCAACGCCGAGACATCTAAAAAGTTTGCAAGTCGAACACTGTACCCAATACGCTACTGCGGCAAATGTGTTTACATTCATTTTATATAGATACATAAACTAAACGAAGCGAAGCTTAAAAAATCCATAGACTGGTTTCAAATATCCCAAATAAGGGAAAATTATTTTTTTTTTTTACATCAAACAGTAAAAACATACTGCAAATACTTCTTTTGAAAAACTTTATTGTCAGTAGGTAAAATTATCTTGCATAGAATAATCTTGAAAAAATATAACTCACATGCCCCTCCATGTACGGAAGAAATTCCGATTCCAGACAATACGCCGTACTTCAGTGTGTCGACATATTTTTTTCTTTCAAGAGCAGCTGGTTTGGTTGATGTTATAATGTTATTTTTTGTTATGTTGTTGTTGTTAATGTTTTCAGATATAAAAAAGTTCGACTGTGAAAAGGATGTAAAGGCATTAAACATTGCCACCTTTATACGCAATATTGCAGACTACCAGCTACTTAGCAACAATTTTACGATCATTTTAGAGAAAGTGAGGTCAATCGTAGTCAAGGAGGTATATCTTTTTATCAAATTTCATTTTCTAAATAACATTATGTCATAAGATAGTCAAAATGTTCCATATGAATAATAAGAACCTTGTTATTTCTATTATAGTTAATATACCACATTTATATAACACTTATCATAGCGTACATACGTTCAACCCGGCTCAAACAGCACATATACGAGGGTTATTTGAAAAGTCCGTGCATGGTGCGGTCCGTGCAAAAAAGCTTATATCGACCAACGTGACTATTTCATACCCTCCAAGTATTCCCACGGCACATATATATATTCTTTTTAAAATGCTTTTCTGTAATCTTATTTAGCTATAAAGCTGATACAGTGAAAAACAGTTAATCCGGCCTTTAGTTTGAGGACGGAATCAACCCAAAAGTCACATGGTGCTAGGTCAGGGACAAAGGGAGGTTGTGGCACTGTTTCAATGCCATTTGAATTAAAGTAGTACAAAATGACTGCTGACTTGTCCGCTGGGCAATTGTCATGCAGTAGCTTAATGCCATGCATTCCGGTACATGGGCGGGTCACAGTTTAGTGCTAAGTGACCACAATAAAACCGTCAGCATCCCGTTTGCATAGAATATTTGCAATTATTTGGGATATTTCCTCCATAGCGCATCTTGCATCAGTCGTGATGGCTCCCTGTACATGAACAATATTTTTCTCATTAAATTCTGACAGTGGTCGCCCATCCTTGGATCATTTTTGACAATGTCCGCCTTGTGACCAGTTTGCAATACCGCAATACTTAAGAGTGATGTTACAATAATCTTTGTCTAAGCCCGCTTTGATATGGATAGGCAAACAACTCAATAAATTACGTATTTGATAT
>JAULCC010640091.1:0-16754 GCA_032358795.1 Nuttallia obscurata | reverse complement strand
TTACTGTTTCTCAGTACCATTAATTTTTCTCAGAATTAAACCTGACTTGTATCTGAGTAAATCAAAAAGCAAACTAGATATTAAATCCCTTTACATGCTGTCGGTAAATTGAACGGAACTACAAGAGAAGAAACACTTATCTAACGCAACAGAAGATGTCTGGTAACTGATGAGGGTCTGTACTGTTTCTATGTCAACATAAACTTCCGCAAAATATACATCTAAATGATTGCAATATCAATTAAGAAAAATAATCAAAAACAAAATTCTGTTATGACTATTCCAGCAGTACTTAATAAGAGAAGCCTGATCAACAGTTTTTGATGAAAAACCATTTCCTTTTCTTACTGTTTATAGAGAATATCTGAGTTGTCAATTTATATAAAATTTTATTAGAGGAGTCTAGGAATCTTAGCGAGCCTCTGGCTTAATAAAGGTTCCAGGACGAGTCTAACAAAGTTTTATGCATAGTGAAAACCAATATGATATTCTTTTTATCACATGATAATACAAGAGGTTAGTAAGATTTTTCTTATTGATTTTGTGAAGTCATCGGTTCTTATATGTAACATGTTGTTTGTATAAGAAAATACATGATGATTATATTACACCAGAAATAAGCAACGTCATGTGATAATATACCATTATATAATGAGTTAAGTTGAATATTCATAACCTTTAGGCTTAAATTAAAAAGTTTCTTTAACATCAGTTATAAGGGATATCAAATGGAACAAAAGCCCATCATGTAGTTAGAACAATTCAGTATCTCACTACATGACAAACTAAGTACATATACTACTGATTCATACATGCAATCAAAACAACTTCCACCTTCATAGGAAATTGTGCTGAGTACTGTCTATCAAAATGAATATTGATTTCTATCTAGTGTGGCAGACTACAGCCAAATTCACAAGTGCACAATAAAATTAAAGGGAATGCATATTTAGATATATATCCACATGTTGTAGTGGCTTCTACAAGCGACACACTTGTCTGTTCACAGTCCCACATTTTAACCAATTAACTAAAGCATGTAACTGTCAAATGTAACTAGCTTACAGGTTCAACAACCAAAAGGATGGGTCTGTAACATGGACAAGTAATAGAATCAAACCCATCATAATTATTTCTGCATGTGTATTACATTTCAACTGATGGCGGAAAGCAGTTAAGTCGATAAAATATGTTAACCTTCAACATCTTAAGGTCAGACAGGTTGAAGACTGGATAATTTTGACAAATTAGTTGAAACTGAGGTTTAACTTACCAGTCCTCTGCAAAAGCTATTTTATCTATGACACTTAACTTTGTCATTACACCAAAGATGGCACCACTGCTGTCTTATTGCATAACAGACAACATACCATTAATGGTTTTTAACACAAACTTGTCTTCAAGCAAGAGTTAATACAATGAAATACAGTGAATTTCAAGGTCTTACTAAAAATCTACTTTAGGTCAGTATCATAGAATGTGATCTGACATACAGACTCAGAAATAACACGGCTAAATTGAGTAATTATTTTCTATTTATTTCAATCTGATATTCTTATATGACTTTTACCATTTAGTAAGGATTGCTAACCCTTGTACAAACAATATGGCTGTTCTTGATATCATTGTAGACTATTTATGATGTAACATTAATTTAAAAGTATAAGAAGTACTGGTATATGTGATTCAAAGGGGACTGACTATTTGCAAATTGATTGATTAATTGATTTATTGCAGATTGGTGTTTTTACCCAGGGATGCCTGAGGTCTTTGTTCAAAATGAAAAGTTGAAAAAGTCGCCATATGATCTGAACTGTGTTAGTGTGACTTAAAATCCAAAAGAAATAAGCAAATTATAACATAACCTTGTATAGTCTAATTTTACTTTCTTGAGTTCTAATGACTGTACATACACATGATCACTGGATAAGGATAAAACAGATAATACTTCATCACTCTAGTCATTGTAGGTTTAATTGCAATGACAATCAATACTGAGTGAGCCAGTTTCCTGTGAAAAATGAGTCTTCCACAGTAGGTGAATTCGCTGTTGACCATCATCAAAATAATACTTACTGTATACCATAGACAGAAGTTCCAGGAAATATCACAATACTTTTGTAAAATCTTACTAGGAAGGGATATTCCATGAAACTAATTAAAGTATTGAAAGAGGCTAGACACATCTAAAAATATTTTCTGCAAGAAAAAGAATAAAATATGGAAATATCTGTTTCCTTCATGAACCTTTTGCTCACATACAGACAGTTTTGTATAAACTGATTTGTGTAGCACAATGCATTTTTTATATCTAGTCAGGACATTTAATGACATAATTAACAAATAAATGGAATAAACAATATTTGAAAATATATGATACATGTAGTACCACTCAAATATTAAAGTGTGTTTAATTTCTATATTCCTGTAGATGAAACGGCTGGGTGAATTCAGCTGTGAATATGACCGAGATCCTCAGCTCTACAAAGTCATTTCTTTAGTCCCATATAATTTACCACAAGATTCATATATCATAATTCTATATCTTTCTATATGTCAGTAACATTTGCTAATGACTATATTATGTGCAACAACAGGTCAGGGCATATATATCATGTCACTGGACCGAGGGCTATTAAGAACAGTGACAGCACCAATTGTCAAAGTACTTGCTGACCCCTGCCAAAAGCAATGCTAACTACTGCAGAATTAGTCCAATGGTCAGCAATTGACTGCTTTTCTAAAAGTCAACAGCTTGATAAACAACCAAATAACTGTTGTAGATGAGACTTAAACCATGCCAGTTGATAACTGAATTCACTTCAAGAATGACCTGTGCATTTCATATATAATCCTTAGGTAATTTTCTTCTGATTTGACAACTGCAAATACTAATCATTCCAAAGAGCTTCTCAATGGACAAGATGCCTTCTACAGAAATCCTTAGACCAAGGTTTAACTTTAAATTATTTTCAAATCCAAGTTCATGACATTCTCACATTCAGAAGATTAACCTAAATGCCTCTTCTCCAAAATACCTATCTTCACTTTTGCTCAACATTTAAAACTGTACTATGTTCTACTCATTTTCCACTAAATAACCCATTCCTTGACATAAAAACATAAACATCGAGAGATAATGTTATTTCATGTGCCTTGTACCTAAGAGCTGCAGAACCAACCAAACATCAAGAGCATAAACTCATTGAACATTACAACTGTATATACTGTTAGTATACAGCATGTCCTCATTCTGTTGTAATTTTATGTGAACGACATTTTTGATTATCCAGCATGTAAACAATGTGTCAACATAATGTCAGCATGCACTTTCGCTTACCTATACAGATGCATAAACAAACTTCTCCACATGCTTACTGAAATGATCTAGATCACTGCATTAGCTATTACCTTGATAAAATGTAGGTGACTGCACCATACCTGTGTTTACAAATACTAAGATTTAAACCTTTTAGAATGGCATGTGACTTTGAGACAATTACTTCTACTATACTGGAGATTCAGTTTAAATGGTTGAAACTTCAATGCATCACCAGACACACAATTTTTCCCATCTTTCATAAAAATCATATATTCTGTAATACACCCCTAAAATCAAAAAGTAGATTGGTCCAAAATTAGATTCAGAACAGACATTTCTAGAAATAAGGTGTCAATGAAGTTGAAACTGTAAGCCAAAGAACACCCGACATAGAAAGGAGGATTTTATCAATGAGATGACCTTCCACTAAAGTCTAATGTAAACATCAATTTCTACAAATGAGATAAAACAGATCTACCCAAGGAAACATGAGGGGATTTAATATTAAAATTTGTGACCCGCATTTATCACTTATGTGCTTTTATGGGTTTTTTTCATTCCAAGAGCAGTTGATAAACTTCAGTGTGCCTTTCAATATGGCAATAAATATGGGTTTAACTTTTAAATAGCCCTCTTCCTAATTTGGTTTCAAATCTTGTGCACAAAGTGTTTACATTAAAGCTGCAATTGAGGTGAGAACCCACAACACTAAATGATTGGAAAATTACTTCATGTACCAATTTATACAATAGTACTGAAATATGAGAAAATTTTTCTTATTTGTTTACTTCAAATTACTTAAAGCCATAATAAAGCTCAACAACATGTTAAAATTGCATTATTCAGTGCATGTGTGCATAAGCATGAATATAAACTGTCGCTGAACATGTGTAGTTTACTATGTCAAATTCCATCAACTATTTGTAATCCATAGATCAATGTGTAATTTCTTATTTTTCTATCATAGTAGTCTAAGCTATTGTTTACATTCGGAAGGTATATCTGATGCCATTAATTTATGGCTAAATATCATGATCACATCTTGTGATGTGATATAATAGATGTGTACTATTCTATGTGTACCACCATGTGTGCATTGTCATCTGCATGTGTGCTTATAATGTGTACATAATTATGCAACTTCCAATTATATATGAAGGGTCCTGGTTTGTTTCAACAGCATTCAGAATGTCAACAATGGTGTGCTGATAAATACTCGATTTTAAGTTTGATATTGTGTTTGTCGTATTTATAGTAGTGTAGGGCAGATTTTTACAGACCCAATATTGCAGTATACATCTTGTTTGACTTGCAAAAAAATAAACCCCATTATTGCATTTTGAGGAATATGCCTTTAAAGTGTAATTGTTTCCACAATCTCCACTTAGTGGCAGCTTAGGGTTATCATTCATTTAGATTGTCATATCAATTCAGGCCTGCTTTTAGCCAAAAAAAACAGCAGGCCTGTTATCATAGTCAATTGTGTGCAGTCTTGATTCACACTAGGACCAAAATTAAATAAAACCTTGACCTCAACCATCCACTCTACCACTTCATGTTTAACATAATACCTAATTACTAGTAATTAGTTTGATCAACAACAACAAATAAATGCATGGAATATTACATGAAATATTTTTTCTATTCTAAATGACAAACTCTGCTTTTATGCTGATTAAGTAGTTTTACTAATTATGCTCTACACAATGACATGTAACAAATGCTTAACTTCAAAAGGACATAGTTGTTAAAAATGAAGACTGATTGAATATAATGGATAAACTAGACTCATTAGTAAAATAGTTGGTAGTACAAATAATGATAATAATGGTAAAACACTTGTTTAGCAGATGTACTCAATTTGGAATGCAACAGGGAAATCACTTATTCCACGCCAAAAGTAATAGATTCACAGATGCAGCAGTCATGTACAATGGATCAATTGAAATAGGTGGTCAAGATATACATAGCATTTCATGCTTTGAAATTCGCTTGTGAAATACTCACCTCTGGCAGACAACTTTTTTGTGTTTATTATCTTTGCTGCAAATTCTAGGCCGGTAGCTTTCTGACTACATCTTCGTACTATTGAAAAAGCACCTCTGAAACAAAAGAAGAATACATTGAGTTTACATTTTAAAAAAATAATGGGTTTTTATATGCAACTTAAAGGTATCAATCTCTAAAATTAATGAAAGCATGTTCACTTTTTGTTCCAAACATGCATATCTAATTCTGGAACACATTTAGGGAGAGTAATGATCATAACTGTCAGTGGGTCAGTCTCACTGCTGATCAGAATCCCTACTATCACAAATGATGTTGGTAAATATTGCACATTTCATGCAGGTACTACCGAGATATTGCTGTCCATAACATTAAACATTTTGTACAGGTACTATTACAGCACATATTATTGAACATTATGTGCAGGTACTATTGCTGTCTGTAATATTTAACATTTTGTGCAGGTACTATATTACTGTCCGTAATATTGTCTGTAAGTCTGTATAAAAAGCTTAGTAGAGCTTATGTTATTTGTTATGTTATCTGACTGTG
This sequence comes from Nuttallia obscurata, assembly GCA_032358795.1. Taxonomy (NCBI): domain Eukaryota; kingdom Metazoa; phylum Mollusca; class Bivalvia; order Cardiida; family Psammobiidae; genus Nuttallia; species Nuttallia obscurata. The sequence continues at coordinate 10,873 of JAULCC010640091.1, read as the reverse complement.
TAAATAAATATTACTTGACTTAACATTTTAAGCAGGCTATATTACTGTCGGTGATATTTTACATTTTATGCAGGTGCTTTTCCTGTCCATAATATTTCATATTTCATGTAGGTATTTTTCCTGTGAATAATATTTAACAATTTGTACAGGCACTATATTACTGTCCATAATATTGAACATTATGTGCAGGTTCTTGTAAACATTTGAATATACTATTGCATGTCTGAAACATGGTCTTCTGCATATGCACATGCTCTCCTGTAGGGAAAAAATACTGTTAAAGGTCTATCTATTTAAAGCAAGTCCCATGGTTCTAAACACTAGTAGTGTTGTATTGATAACATGGTTGGAGAGAAGTTCACATAATTGTGATAGATGAACCAAGGTAATGCCAGTACAGCACTAAATTACCTCAGATAGGTCCAGATGGAAAATAAAATTCTTGAATGCATTTTTGGAAACCGATATGTAACAAAAGTCAATGGCTTTAAAAGTTCTGTGTTTGTAATAGACAAGTTGTTGTGTTTTTTGCCATATAACCAATAAATGTGATACAAAATTTATCGCTACAGTTATTTAAACCATGTCTGGGTTGCTTACAAGCAGAGACTAGCATGTCCACAAGAAGCTGATAACTTTATCTAGATTCAACAGTAGTACAATCTACATGACAAATTTCAGAGAAGTTTGTTGAAAGGCTGGAATTCAAACAATTGACCCATGGACTTGTCAGCACATGCCCAATAACAATAATCAGAGCAGAAAAATTAGTGTTGTCATGTCACATGAACAACAGTTTTACTTCAAATTTAAGTTATAGAAACAATGCAACTGCCTTGTTTAATTTTATATTTGAGATGTCCAAGTCTTATTATTATAACATGGAGCAAATATACAGAGGACTACTCTATTTTCTACTGGTACTACAAACAAGCTTTGGTGTGCTGCCTGCAACTTCAATATTGGGGATACAGTCTGTAGACCAACTTTGCTCAGGGTTTTTTTTATCACATTTTTGTCCATACTGGCAGTTGTATCATCTTGGGAACTTTATCAGTGGTTTATCAGTGTTACTGTAACCAAGTATTGCACTCTATTTCTTGAATATTTCATTAAATGCTTTCTCAACAAAGGCAAAATGCTGTCACTAGTTTTATCTACTAAGCTACTCTGCTATAAATGTGTCTATGCAAACAAAATTGCCTTGATATAAATATCAAAATTATAAACTTATGGTGAAAGGATAAGTTAGCTGATGTAGTTAGAACCTCGGTAAGTACACCATCAAAATAGCAATCTGGTAGTCCTGTCCTTTTTAATAAGACTAAATTTACATTTACAGAAAGAAAGCATTTATATATGTATTTTTATATAATTGTGTAAATTATACTTGCAGTCACATCATAATCTTTACCCCCCCAATTTAATCAATTTCAATCTTGTAGTGGTTTCAAGTCAGAGTAAATAATTAAAATACTGCCAGTAATGAATTAGTTGTGAAAGATATAATGCAGAGATCATTAATATCATGAGTATATTTTGTGGACTTAACATTATCAAAAGAGTTAGAAAAGGTCGACATGAGGGGCTAAGATACATATTTGTTAACTTCAGAACAGCAGAGTTTTACTTCTAAATATAATTTAACATTACTGTTAAATACTTAATGAAAAGTATCACTGGAACTAATTTGAAATGTCACACATCTAATTCAAGTTTTCTGCTTGCCTGTTGTTTAAGTCCCATGTCATTTTAAAGTATAGCAATTTCATGTAAAACTAACTGATGAAATTTATAGACCTAAATCTATACCAGTTGAAGTGTCCAAGACCAGTACAGTGTCCTGCTTTTATTTGGTGAATTTTGGTTGGTTGTCTGTATTATTTGTTTAACTCTCAGTCCTCCATATGTATGAGTTACCCAAAGTAATTACGACCTAAAGCACATGTGCAAATTGATACCATCTGGTTTAGAATTTTCTACTTTCACTTTTGAGACAATTTCACAATTTTTCTAATAAAGAGACATTAAATAACTACAAGAATATCGGTAACACTATTATGGCCTTAAACATGAAGATCAAGTTATTTCATTGTGTAAATCAATAACAGATGTAGCTCCTCTGATGAGAATGTGTTGACAATGACATATCAGATTCAAACAACTGACAAACATTTGAGTCTGAAATTCTGTTTAATTATATTTATTTATATCAGCATGTATTTATTCAACACTGCAAGATATATTGAAAATATTGATATATATCCTGTAACTACAGAAAACAAATTCAATTGTAAAATTTGAAGAGAATAATGATTTATGCAATTATCTGCTTTTATGTATAACCTTGCAATATCAAGCTTAATAAAGCTTTTATAAAATTATCTTCATCAATCACATCTTGTTATATTCCAACATTCAAAAGTATCACAAGCATTTAAAAATAAAATGGAAGTGAATATGCTTTGTTGCAAGAATTCAGAACTTGATCAATGGACAAATCAACTAATTCATCAAAATAGTTTATGACCCAGATAACATTTATGTCTCTAATCAGGTGTTTTACTTGCAACTTTGTTGATCATAAACATAACAAAACTTGCATATCATTCAAAATTTGTAAATTGTTTAAATGAAAAACTTCACAGCAATACTGCTTGAAAAAAGTGTAATTATTAATATTCTAGCCGGACAACTAATGAGTTAGTAAATACCTACATATTATTGAATACAACTATACCAAGTATACAGGCATAGTGGTGAAGTGGATTTATTGTCTGCCTCATTCTCAGGAGACTCTCAAGAGACTTTAGGCAAATGAAAGGATGGGGATCCTTTTGTTAGCCGTCTTTCAATCATATACACCAAATACTGGCTTTAGAAGGAAACAAACTAAGTACATAAACAAGTCAAACAGAGAAGTATGATTGTACACCATGTGTCATATGTATTGCTTAATATGCAAAAATTCTTTTATCATTTATGTTGTGAATATGAAACATGAAGCATTTATTCTTGCAACAACCAATTATTAATTCCTTCTACAGACATAGCCTAGTTGCTCACTGTAAATTCGATCAGTAAACATGAGCAGTTCAACACAAATATAATCAATTGTTACGGCCACATGCTGATTTTTTTTCTTTTAAACAGATCCATACAATTTAAATAACTCTATCAACGGTTTTGATTATTCAATAGAACTACGATATAGTTCCAGTTCGAATGGTAGATTTTACATCCGACACCGGCTGTAGCTGTCAGAATCCGGAATCGTGATAAAACAGACTAACATGAGAGATGCAAACAAGACCTTTGCGTTCACGGAAGATCTGACAGATAAGTTAAAATATATAGTATATGTTTGTTTATCAGAAATGTCACTTACTTTCCTAATTCTTCTTTTAACTCGTAATTATCGCTGAATTTAGACGTACTATTCTGAACGGCCATGTTGAATCGTAAATGGCCTTCTCGCAATATCTCGTATGTTCTCGTGTCGATAACGAGATCTCGAAGAAGCACGTGGTTTTGTTTACAAACAAAATTGTACACCGTCTAGGTTGTCACCTAAGCGTATAACGATTTGCTTTTAATTCACCGATTTACTGATTTGATAAAGTAACTGGATTGAATCGGCAATTTGACGTAGACTTGATAATCCGATAAACAATGTTTCCTGGCATACCATTCTGAACTGCTATGTCTTTACGCGATGCGTACACGTCACAGAACTCGAATATTAGATTCAATATACATTTACACGTCCATTTCAGGAAACGTTCTTAAGTTTTTCTAATTAATCATCAATAACTAGCATCAAACTTGGTATAATCTTTTATGAACTATAGACCCAATGTATCATGAAGTGAACAGGTTATTGCATAGGTTTTGCAGACGCTTAATTTTTATAAGTTCATTGATTATCGCTCAAACCGAAAGTAGGTCGACAAATACGGATAACGTTTCTCATGTATTAAGAAAAATTGCCACATATTCTCTTACCTATATATGTTAGTTTTAACAAAATTTATCGCCAATATAAATACATGTATATATAATACCAGCAGTGATTTCCATTTCTGGTAAATGTATGCAAAATGGTCTATATATAGTTTAAACATATTTTATTAACCAAATTGGTAAACATTATAATTCGTAAACACAATAAATAAACACATACAGTTTATCAAATATATAAGCAAAAGGGTTCAGCCACAAGTTCTACTAACATTAGTTACGGCCCTCCCCTTTTGATTGATTTGGTTGTATAGCACAAAAACTTGTAGATGGTCTGTATACAGAGACACATATATCTATATGTATTCTACTGTCTCTGATACGGTAATATTTTTCTTAAGTTGTGAACGAAAACAAAGCGAATGCATATTTCCCCAGCAAAACAAAAACTTTTTAGCTGCCTCTAACATGTCTTCTATGATTCTTATATATTGTACACATGTAAAAGCATATAGATAAGGTTGATCTTTGTTGGGTCCGTATATGTTCGATCTTTAATTACATTTTCTTTTCTACTACAGTTATATGTAGAATTAATTCATTTCCATTTCAGTCTGTTTGACTTGATTGTGATGTGAATTCAAATTTACTGTTAGCTATTTAATAAAGTAGCTATACTTTTTGACTGACTTGAAAAAAAAATATCAAAAGAAAAATCATATCCCTATATTGTGTACGAATATATTTAGACATCTGTAAAACACGGTGGCAGGATCATGCCCCCGGACCCCACTACAATATTTTGGCCTAATCATTCATTTTAAGCAAGCTACGCCCCTGCAGTAGAAAAGAACATCGAAGCAGAAGTAGAGATCTAACAAAGATATTTTTAAAAAGACAATGAACAAAATAAAATTTGTGCCACCTTATTGTTGATAACGGTTAACCCATAAACACCTTGAAAACACAAATATACACAGAAAAGAACACACAGAAAAAGGATACAATCACACCAACTATCAAATTAAAAACAAATCCGGACAGGCCATTTCTATTAGTTTCTGGTGCCCCCCACCCCCCAACTGCAATTTGCTTCCTACGGGGCTGCCTTATACAGGTATATTCATTAAAATAAAAGTTCTTAGTTATTTCTTATGTATGTTGACGAATCTAGCATACTTAAGTCATAATTTCATGGAATACTAGTGATCCACTTTAAACTGCGCTTAATTATTACTCTATGGCTGCTTTTTGTAGTCCGAAAAAGATGTTTATAAGTTTTATTTAACTGTTCAAAAGGTGTTGTATAAGCAAACTATATATGGTACTTACTAAAATAATGTATACATGCATTTTACATGAATAGCCAACTGTTTCATAATATATAAATGTTACAGTAGATCTTAATTTCATTTGAAGAGGGAATTTCGTTGAACCTATGTCGTCAAACTTTTTAAGAAAAAAAATACATTTTTGTTCACTACAGAGAGAAGTTATTAGATATTATCCTAGATCTTCCTGTTCTTATAGTATTCTATATACGTATGGTTTATGTAAATATTGAACATGATCTCATACACTGATATACCTCCTTCTATTATGAATATTAATTTACACTTTCTTTTTTTTTTATAATATCAACACAGTTTTCTAATCTCAATATTCAATAATCATTTTTTTTAAATGATACATTTATAGACACATGTTTCCCAAAGAACCTAATATGTTTAAGTCAACCAATGTTAATTAACCTTTAGCCTGCTGAACAAATGTCGTCTGCTTAAATTGTCGTCTGCCTAGGTTTTAAAATTCCTCAGAATCGCCCCATATTTGGAGAAACAATTGGCTGAGTGTCAAACAGCTTGGGTCCTGATTAGACGCCGAGTTACTCGGCGTCTAATCTGGATCCAAGCTGGTTGCAAAATCTGTCACATTCGCCCTTAGCGGACTTAAGGTTAAATATTGTTAAGAAAAGGATCTCTATAAGCTTCTGCTTCCTATCTTATTCTTTTTCTCACCATTCATGTATATGTATATCATCTGTAATTGGAACTAAATAAAACATGTTTAACCTGGATTAATAAAATCGATGTTTTATTTAGTTGTTGTACAACCGTACAAATGATCATTCATATAAAAAAACAATTGCTTCGCTCCTTATTGAAACAGAAAATAAAATAAGAATTCTTTGTAACGACATTTCATAAATAAATAAAAAAAATGATAATGGTAATCTAGTACCGCATTGGTAAATGCGCTTACACCTGCACAGAGTATTCATTTTTCACACGGATGCCAGGCAAATATTATTTTTTTCTCATTAAGTAGCAACCTACCGGCTGGAAGGCGATGAGTAAGCTGAAGTTTTCCTGGTTTTCACTTTGAATTTATATTTTGTGTCAAACGTTAACTAGGGGCACACTTTTATCGACATGTAGATATAGTTTTTTTCTGACATAATCCATTTAGTTTGTTCAGCTCGTCTGCAAAAATTTCAAACGAGAGAAATCGTCTTCGACTTTTATAGTAAAATTGGCGAATATGTGTTTCTACTACGAAATCCTAGCTACTGCTGCCAAATTGAACTTCGCCAGGCGCCTTTTCTTAACACTGAAAAAAAAGTAAACGGTATATTTATGCATTTATTTACTTTTTCGGTCTGAGGCTAACAGTAACACATACCTAATGAAAACTCAAAGATAAATCTTTAAAAAAGTGCGAAAGTGTAACCTTGCATTTTCCCTCTTTTATTGTAAATCCACCACAATATATTATATACCTTTCATACTGCACAAAATTATAATATTATGTACCTTGAAATCTATTATTTATATACTTCTGTAGTATATATAGTGAATATGATATGTACCCTTATGCCGTGTATCCTATCACTACATATACATGTAGATATTTTACTAATTTAACCAACCAGAAAGGAAGGATGATACAACTACACGTATAATTAGCCGACTAACTCCTTTAGCTTAGTTTAGTTAATACTTAATACATTTTATTTCACTTTATGAACAGAAAAGGCGTTGGGCTACAAGTTCTACCAACTTAGACGATGCCCTTCGCCTACAGAGTACTATACACAATGTACTGATATAAATGACTGCAACAAAAATTTAAACAATAGCAAGATAATTAAAGTTTAAATACAGTTTTAATAAATTAAGATTTTAGCCCTTTCCTCCACAATGTCCTTTATCCACAATGAAAGTATCTGCTGAAAAATATGAAGATCTAGGCAAAAGAAAAACTAAATGATATTTTGAATAGTACTAAAATCAATGATGGAAATAGAACATATGCTTTACAAGTAAATGCTCCACTACCCACAGTGTTTTATTGGAACTTTATCAGTTGCCGTGGCGCTAAACCAGCGCATGTTTGGAGGAACGGGTGATAAATGGACAAGATAACAACATAAAGGAAGCAACAAAACAAACAAACGCACAACAACAAATATAAGTTTTAACATAAACTACCATATAAATTGTATTCTTGTTATAAATGAAAAAAATGCAAATATAGCAAGTGAAGAGAAAGAAGAGAGAAAAAAGTTAACTCAGTTCAGGTGTACCAGTACCAACTGACCGTTAGATTAATTCAGACGTACTGGAACACCTGGGCTGAGTATGTGTGTAAAACACTTGCATAGGTAATATTGCGTACGTGGAAAATGAAGCAGGAGTCTACTACTTGTAAACTTCATGTTATATTTTCATAGGTAGTCTAACTTCCCATAAACTGAATTTATTTTCAACTTAAAATTAAGCGTGATCAAGAGAACAAGATTAACCCTTAGACTTGTGAAAATATGTCGTCTGCTTAAACAGTCGCCTGCCTAGATTTTAAAAATTCATCAGAATCGCCCAATATTTGGAGACACAATTGGCCGAGTGTCAAACAGCTTGGATCCTGATTAGACGCCGAGTTGTTGGATCCAAGCTGTTTGCAAATTCTATCACGGTCGCTCTTAGCAGACTAAAGGTTAAAATGTCCAAACATTTTTTTTTTTAATTTTAGATAGAACTTACAAAAAGACTAGTTCGCTTGTAATTTACAGCACTGTTTGTCCAGTTTGACGACTTATTTAAGAACGCCTTTTTAATTTTAAAATGGTCCAGCACAATCAGGTTGTCTCAAAATGGGTTTTTGAGTAGATTTCTATATCGTAGATAGACGATCAATGATTTATATTTTTATATAGACAATTCCATTTGATACTCTTTAAGACACTGCCATAAAAAGCTATATTAAGATGGTCGTTCTTTGCTTGTATTGTCATAAATTTCGTCTGAAACATATAGACTGTGACATATTTCAGATAGTTCTAATTTCAGCATGCCATTTTCGTTTTCATTGTAATTGTAATGATTCCTTTCAACTAAAAAGTTTTGCAATATACTCCGTTTCAAATAAAGGAGCGCCTGGTAAATCTTTATAAGAATTCTTTAGATCTAAGACTATATACATTTTAAAAAATGCTACAAAATTACGCAATTGAAGTAAACATGCGACATCCAGTGCAACTGTGGGAATTCATGTCATCCAGGTCACGTGACGTGTTTGATGACGTCACTATTTAATCGTCATCAACATGGCGCCTTACACGAATAAAAATAAATAAACTTGTTTACTATCTTTGAGTTTACACCCACCATTTGAACATTCTTGTGTGAAATTCATAGTTAACGTTTTGTGGATATCAAAGTAGTGATGCATATTTTAAGAGATGAATGGAACAATGGCTATTGTTTTGCCAGGTAACAGAAGGAAAAAGATTGACGTATTTGCTCCTTCCCAGGCTATCCAGGATGCTAAAGAAAGAATTGGCCCCGCTTTCTTTGACACATCTTTACTCGGGTGTTCCCGAAATGCTGTAGAACTCACAAAACTAATCAATCGCTGGGATGATCTTGAAAGGGAGAAGGTAAAAATCATACGAGAAATAAATCGCGAAGAATCATTGCTCTTGCGTTCACTTAAGGCTCACAAAGCAAACGGCAATAAAGTTGGAAATGGGAAACAAAGTAATATTGGCGTGGCTTCTGTAGAGGGCATCGAAACTCTAGATGGGAGGACTGTTCCTCCGGGATTTCGATTTACTTCTACTGGTAACATTAAAGCTTCAACACTTGCTTTGCCGCTTGTTAAAGTTACTATCTCAGATGACAACAACACAGTATTAGTGACGTCTAATGACGGATCTGTAAAAACTAAAATATCAAGAAGTGATACAATTTCAAAAAAAGATTACGGTAATAATTCTGCACATTTCAGACATCAAATAAAAGAATTAGAAAGGGCCATACAGGAGATATATGACGATTTGTCAAGATTCAGTTCAGGAGTGGAGAAATTCCCGTCGAAGGAAAAGTTTCGCACATTTCTCCGTGCCCACTCAAATGAATATGCGCCAATGAAAGAGTTATATACAACACAATGGTATGAACAACCGAACGACAGATTTGCGTTTAAACCAGGATCTACCGGTAAACTTCATAAGCAAATGGTTAAAACGCCATCGCATAGAGCATGTGTTGGTTGCAAGTTTAGAATTAGGTGCAATAGCACTGACACACAAAAATTGTTGAAAGTTCAGTCGGAAGACACGACCAAACGGCGATGGAATTATGTTCCTCATGGGCGGTACGTTCAGTCAACAAGTAATATTTACGATGCTAGACCCTCTTTATCACACACTGTAAGTAAGAAGAAGTCGATCAACGAAGAATCAGGAGATGAAAAAACTAAATCAATGGTTCATTTCGAGAAGTCTAAAACCCAGCTACCTGTTCGCGCCGTTTCTCTCAATGTTGACAAAGGTTCAAATCAAGTAAACAGCAGGACAGTTCAAAGTCCCACTCGAAGCGAACACAGCAGACGAAGTATGACTACACCTTCGGATTGGGTCGGATCTCTCAGCTCAGTATCTTGCCGGTCTGGTTTCAGCAACGCCAGATTCAGCTCCCATTTACTTATCAATCAGGAATCCAGAATGAAATTGATGAAAGCACGTCAGGTACGCATTTCTATTGTAACCTTATATATGATATTAATATAATATATTATTCTTTTTATCTGACTGGTATAAAAGCGATGATTTAAAGATTCGACTTGCTAAAATCGAGTAGAGTGCTCGTCTTGCACAAGGGAGGTCGTGGGTTCGAACCCTAGTCGAGTCAAACCAAATGACTTGTGACTGGATGGGATGGATATTCATGTGATAGCACTGCAATGAGGCAGCTATGTAACTTTTTCCTCAAGCATTCATGTTTTATGGTTTCGTTACTGATAAACGGCGTCAACCCCCGCCTCAAAAAAAAAAAAAATATAATCGGAAGTCAATGACTATAACAACTCGGCCACGAAGGCCCGACTGGTTTGTCCGTGTCAGAATAAAGCGATTGGCCGGGATTCAGCCCCACGTGTATCAGTGCTATACAACGGGCAGTTAAACCATAGTTCTTTACAGAAGAGTTCTGTGCATCCGCTTCCCTCTCTATGGGACGTCCATTAGCCCTAGCTGGCAGGAAGTGACGCTAATCAAACAAACAAACATTACCTTACACACGGAATTTATTCCGTGCCTTACACTATTAGAAATATGTACAGTGTAGTTCAATATCGAGATAGTCTTTATATACAATAGTATAATATAAAGATACTATTTATAAAATACAATATTAAGGTAGTTTAACATTATCGTACAATAGGAAGATAATATTCATAAACGTAAAATGTTGTAGTTGTTTTTTTTTTATCGTACGATAAAAAGATAATATACATAATCGTAAAATATCAAGATCAACTACATAATCGTACAGCGAGAGGTTATAGTCGTTGACTTCCAATCTCTCAGCCCCTCACCGCTGTGGGTTCGAATCCCGGTCTGGGCACTTCG
>JAULCC010639869.1:0-16766 GCA_032358795.1 Nuttallia obscurata | reverse complement strand
TCAATAAAACTACTGATACTTTGAGTCTCCAATACTTAAATCAGGTTTACTTTTGTTGATAATGATTGAACTATGTTTACACTTGAATGATTACTGTTGTCGGCTAGTAATACTTATACACTTTGATAGCACATGATTAAATACATACTTGATAAAATCGAATAAAGATGATAGCAACGTGTTGCATTCAAGTGTATGCAATAATTTAGCTTGGACTTAACGAGCGATTTGATTGGATAAGGCTAAACTCATTCGTAAAAATGTAGGTACGCCTGCAAATGTGAAAGTAAAGTAGGTTTCAAGTTTGTTGTCTTAAGCATCAAATATTATTTGACTTCGGCCATATACAATATATGTGAAAAATGGCGCGTGAACCTATATTTTATAGGCGCACCTATAATTTAAAATGTAAGCGCACTTACAATTTTTTTAAGTGGACCTACAAAATAAGTAGGCGCACCTATTATTTTGTAGGCGCACATATAAAAATATGTAGGTGCGCCTATTAAATATGTAGGTGCACTTACATTTTTGTAGGTGCAGCTGTTTAGGAAGACTTTTGACCTAAACGGTACGCCATAATTGTTGATGCAAACTTGACTTATATGAATTGGGAAAATACATACACAGAGATAGTGGTGAAGATAATAAAGCTCAATGTCTGTAGCTCTTGTTTAGGAGTCGAAAAATATACTTTTCCCTAAGTGCTAGTGCCTATTACTCTGCTGACATAATAATCTAAACGTAATTAAATGAACATTTCCCTTGTTACTATTTCCGAAAGATGTAAGTCAAGTTTGAAATATAACTTGAACAAAGCTTCAAATCAATTGTTGGGATTAACAATTTTTCTGATAAAAAAGATAGGGCCTACAGCAATAAAAAATGAGAATATTATATAGTTTGGTTAAAGTTCGTTGAATCTCCTACTTAGGAGAAATCCTGTAATTTTATACGGAATAAAAAGCGTTTACAATTGAAAGTTTAGGAAGATGGTAACTTTCTGTTGACTTTGGTCAGTCGTCTGCATACTTCCTGTAACAACCATTTTATCTAATTCATATGCAAAATATGTGCAATACATTTAAAGTAAAACATTTTCTTTTACTGATTCTTTTTTACCACTCTGATGTAAACATGTAGTTTTGACATTTTATTTTAAAACTAATGCTACTTAATAAATGTTACCGCAAAAAAACACGTGACATTTTTTCTTGCGAGCCGTGCTTTTAGGTTGGGTCTAAATCAATAACCGCACCATAGGAAATTGACAAATTGTTAAAGTTTAAAGCCGGATCGAACCGGTGCGGGCCGATATGTTTTTAACTTTGATATTCCTCTAGCTGACATCTCTCTAAAATCACCGTCCAGCAATACTTTAAGCTCTTCCATTTGTTGTTTGTTTTATTGTGTCAACCGTAAGTTATGATACCCATACCTTAACTAGCCTTTTTGAAAAGTATGTTGCATCATTGTGTAACTGTATTAATGACAATAGTATGATTGGTCAAAGCTATTTTGTCTTGTTTATTAAATCCATCCTATAACATGACATGTTTTACCAACCTACTTTACCGGTTTATATTCTAATAGATATTGTAAACTCACTTGAACAATTGAACGGATTTGCAAAGAAAAGAGATGTAGTTATCGCGAAGAATACACTTACCATCTTTGTAAGAATCTTGATATTTTCCAAGTTCATAAATGAATATGTATCCTCTTATTGTTTGAAACAGCTAACATATTGAAAATGATTTTTTTAGAAACAAAAAGGATTGTGCCTTTAAATACAAAAAGACTATACAAGTCAATCCCGGAATGTGAAAAATGTAAACAGATTTTTACAAATATATATGCGTGTAATCAAACCACAAGAGACTTACAAGTAACAATTTCGCCATTTATACACGTTTACCCTTATTTTATGCTCACTTTTTAAATGAATGCCTAAAATATGCGCGAATACCGTCAGAAAAATGTAAGCAACTTGATTTTAACTCAAGATATGTGTAAAATTAACTCCATATACCCCAGAATGCTCCTAAAGTCATTGCTTATAACAACTATTCCTGTTCAGTAAAGGTTCATAAAACAGCACAGTTTTGTTTTATGTAGTTTGATATATACGTCTAACTGGTTTGATGCGCTGCTTTGGAACTTCCTACAAGTCTGTTTAGATGGGTATATTTTTAAAAGACATTACCAATTAGTGATATAAAAATTCTTATCATCACGCGTATTCCTTGATATAATCACATCCCATGTAAGCGATGTTTTTTATCATTTCAATTCAATGTCTTAACTGGTTAAATGGCTTATTTGAAATAAACCGTACCCCGTCATCTAAAATGCTTGTGAATGTCTTTTAAATCAGAGTAAATTGTAGTTTATCTGTCTTACGCGTGATATGTTGATAGTATTAGAAGCATTCTTGAATTATGCTAATTCAACCATTAACAAGATTGTATCGGAAAAACAATTGAAAGATGTTTTGACACAAATATCTCAGAAACAAGTCAAAGGAATAATTGCGTATAAGCAGTTACGACCTGAGTAAGTTACGTATTTTTACTTCTGTTCAGTTGTAATGGCAAAACAAAAAGAGTCTGGTGTTCATACTAAGCTTATTTCATACATCCCTCGATCTGCTTTTATAACAAATTGGAAAACGTCTGACTATGCATTTCAACGAGTTCACTCACGAACAGGCATACCGCAAGCTTTTCAATAACGCTGATGAAATTTATCGTAGATTGAGTTATCTCTAATAATATGTCATCCGTCATATTTATCTGATGTTTATTTTGACTAGTCATTGTTCCAAGTTATTGGTCTTACAAATAGCACAGAATGACCATCGCGGTGATGACTCGGTGGTAAAGGATACCTTGCATACCGGAGGCCATGGGTTCGATACCCGGCCAAGTTACAAAATACTTTTGAAACGGCACATCTACCCCCATTTCTTTGCACTCAGCATTACAAGGGCAATTGTAAAACTGGTTGGCCCGCTGTCAGTATAAAGTGTCCATATTATATATCTGTCGTATTTCGCTTCAAGGAGGCAGCATTACTTTACATTACTTTAATCGAGCATTTACCGTCATGATAAAGACTGATATACTATTAAATCCCCCAAACTACAACAGTAATGACATACCTCTTGATTTAGTATTAGTTTCATGTAAATTTAGATTTTACACTGGCTTTTAAAACATGTTTTTAATACAAGTATTTGTTTTGCCTATAAATAAAATTGGAATTTTGTTTCGGACAAAAAAAAAAAGAGCTTGATATCAACATGGAGTAGGAAGGTAGGTGGACTAAATTTCGGATGTCCTGAATTTAGTGCATTATGAACACATTTATATTCATTAAAGTGACAAATGACTGTGCAATAACTTGAGACAGAAACTCAATAAAGTATTTAGACTACAGAACAGACGTTTTGTGATTCTATCAATAATAATCAAAGAAATAAAGTTGTTCTATGCACGATATGCGTGACAAGAGCACCGTTTTGTACATATCCATAGAATGGCACGACATAGTATTTCGTTATTTTTGTTTTTATCATATTTGAAGTATACATCTGATAAAAAAGGTTATGCAAGTCTTTATCATTCTTTATACTGCGAGATGTTTATTCTTATTATTTTTATAAAATATAGTGAGCTATGTTTTCACTTCACAAAAACAGTTTGGTATACACTAAACTAATTGTTACAGTTTCGCCACTGTAAATCGGGTCGAATTTCAATATGATATCTGCATTAATGCATATGTTTTGTTGAAATAGCATGTCCTGTATTCTTAAAGTCTCATTGTAACACTTTTCACCGTAGAAAGTTGTGTGTATCGAAATGGCATGTTAAATTTATCCGGATTATTCGTAGCAAACTCGGTTTGCCTCCGGGAAGAACTGCAACAGATAGAAGGTCTAAGAGACTAATCCGGTAACAAAATCAATAGTATTCATAGGACATTCATGAAAATGAGGACTATGTTTGGTGGTTAATTATTAGTTTTAAACCGGAAAAATCTAGAAAATAACTTTGTTAATAACCTATTGACAAATGAAAGGTATTTTGAAAGACGGTTGAATATATTTTTTGTACCGAACAACTGTAAAATATGCATGTATATAAGACTAACAACTTTGTATGTGTTAGATTAATGCACATGTACATGTATTCATAGCTATTCCCATTTATAGTGTTCACTATTAGATGTAAGAGTTGAAATGCACTCTCCCTTGCATTTAGAAAGATTGTCTACGGTGTTAAGTACATATATCGCGTTTCCGGGTACACCGATGTTCTAAATATTCATCATACATTTAAAAATACTTGAATGTAAATAACATAAAGTTTATATCATAGATTTAAATTCGGTTTACTTAATTCTTATAACAACTATTTAATTCGTAAACGTATGAGTCTTGTAATTTTCATACCTTCTATGACAACTCGCTTCTAATGTACTTTCAACTTTTATTTTGACCATGAATGCGTGCGTTGGTTATTTCTTTCGTTTAAGCTTTTAACTTTAAATCGAAAACGAAATTTTAAGGACACCTAATTCTTGAAAGAAGAGACTTAGACTACAGGATAGGATATTGATAAAAAAAACATCAAGGGGAAGGGTTGTACCTCAATTGGCAGGACTTGTTACCTGGCCCCTTCTCACTTAAATTAAAATGAAGTATGATTAAATTAAACAATTGAATTAAACCCCTATTATATAGGTCGTGCATTTTTTACATATTTCCTTGGATTGTCTTATTTTTTCTATTAGTAGTTAACTATGTTTTTTCCGTTATAACACATTCTAATAAAATACCAAAATACTAGAGACGATATATTTGTATTGATGGATGACAATTTTATTCACAGCTAGAAAACAAACGTCGCTACTTTTTACAGTAACTATTTCCCTTGCAAAACCTGTAAATTGCTCACAGTTCAAATAACGGATAGGACTGAATACCAATGTTTGCATTTGTTTCTAAAAAAACAATAGATCATTGACAAGGCTGATTTACGTGTCAAGTACAGGCAATCTCTGTATGAGTTTATCTGGTATCTCTTTGTCTATAAGGATTTTGCTTAAACAAATGAATTACGACATGACAACAGAGTTCATCAAATGCATAGTATCGAAAACATCAACCCAAGCCATGGGATTGAAGTCACCAAATATATTTGCATAATTATAGTTTGTTTGTTCTAAAACTAAGGTTTCTATATATCTTTTTCTTTCAGAAGTACTTTGTATGTTACGAAATAATTATGTAAATTAAATGAATGCCACGTTTCTCCCCATGAAACAATGGACTGTTAATGTCTTTTACTTGAGAGTTATATGGACGAAGATATAGTTTGCCCTCAGTCAGAGTTTCTTCGTATTTCTTCGATACGTTTATGGCATTCATCCTTTTCCGCAGTAAATTTGGGAATATCATCTTCACAGTATGCACTGTGTATGTATTTTTTGGGTTGAAAATTTAGCAGGAGAACATATTTCCAAACAGTACAAACCGAGGAGCTGTACACAGTTTAACAAACCATACTAAATACTCTTTAACACTCTGTACTATTTCAAAGTCATATTATCATTATCATTTTTATTATTATTATTATTATTATTATTATTATTATTATACCAAATTTATATAGCACTCTTTGCATATAATGAATACGTTCAAAATTGCTTTACAATAAAAATGAAATAAAAATAAAAAAGTACATTAATCATAGATAAGAATTTTACATTTTTAAAAACAAAAACCTTAAAAACACCAGCCTAACTAAAATCAATTACGTCAGCCTGACACCGTACGTCAGGATAAAACTCACAAAAAAATGTAAACAAGGAACATAAAATCATATTGAATGTAGGAGAGATAAATAATAAAGAAGTAATTGCTCTTGATTAAAAATGTCATGTTTAAGTTAATGTTAATTAAGCTTAAGTTAAAGTCAGCCTGAAACACTATAGCGAAATAAACTCACACAGAAAATGTAAAAAAGGTAAATAAAGTTCTAATTTATCTAGGACAGTTAAATCTTAAGCTCAGTTTCCATAATAGTTTTAAAATAGATGGGGTTTTCAACTGTTTCTTAAAATTATTTAAAGACAGCACTTTGGACTGATCTAGGGAGAGCATTCCATAAGCTAGGTGCAGCATGGCTAAAGCTCTGTTTACCAAATGTAACAGTTCTGGTCCGTGGGACCACTAATGTCAATGCACAGCTGGAAAAAGGTCTCTAGTTGGCCTATATATATTCAACAGGTCTTTAATATACTGAAGGCACTGATCATGAAGTGCTTTGTAGGTATAAACTAGGACTTTGTAGTTAATCCGTTGACATACAGGTAACCAATGGCGTTCCTTCAGAACTGGTGTTATATGATCATAGCTAGAAAATTTTGTAATGATTCTTGCAGCAGTACTTTGGACTCGCTGAAGTTTACTCAATGTAGATTTTGAAATACCAATAAGAAAAGAATTCCTATAATCCAATTTCGAGGTTTCTAAGGAATTAACATCGTAGCATCAGTTGTGAGATATTTAAGTATGCGACCAATAATTTGCAACTGAAAATAAGCAGATCTGCAGGCACTGTTTATATGTTTTTCCAAGTCCATGTTTGGAGTGAAGAAAGCACCAAGATTTCTGATAAAGTGTGACGTCGAGCTAATTGAAGATTCTCCCACCATGACTGAAACATTCTCAACATGCTTCAGATTGTATTTTGAGGAGAACAACATTACTTCTGTCTTGTCAGCGTTTAGTTTTCGTTCATACAGGCAATAGTTTTAGTCAGACAACCTTCAGTGCGACGTAATGCTTCAGAAATTGAAACACAATCTGTAGATTTAAATGATATATATAACCGTTAATCATCAGCGAAAAAGTAATGTAATAGTCCATGACTTTGACAAATAGTGCCTACTGGCTTTTAGTATATAGTAAAATATTTTGGACCTAAGACAGATCCCTGTGGAACACTATATTTCATAAGTACCGGTTCTGAAAGTTTACCCTCAACACAGACTGTCTGAAATCGGTCATTCAGGTATGCAGAGATCCAAGCAAGAGCATTACCAGAAATCTTACAGTGATTTTCTAAACGATTGAGCAGAGTATTGTGTTCTATGGTGTCAAATGCAGAATTATTGTTTAGAGACTGAAGGATTTCATTTTACACCTTTAACAGCGCTGCTTCAATGGAATAAAACTTTCTGTAAGCTGATTGGTATGGCTCATGCATTTACTTTTTCCTATAAGATGGTTCCCAATACACACATCTACAATCTTTTTTTAAAATCTTTGATAAAAATGGAAGTACGTTTGGATCAAGATGAGGTTTCTCCAGAAGAGGTCTAATGACAGCGCTTTTAAAAGATTTTGGTACTTGACAGAAACTAAGTGATGCATTGAGTATAGCTGTTATTAAAGGCAGAACTTCGTCCATGTAGGATTTGAGAATCCATGTTTGTATTGGATCAATTTCGCACGACTTGTTTGGAAACCTTTCAGTAATGTTCCTTACTTCTTTACAGGTTAACAAGTTTATGGTTTATGTATCTTAGTTATATGTTCAATTGTAGTCTCAGTCTGATTCAACTTGATTTCATTTCGGATGTTTTCAATTCTGGATGTGTAAAATCACTAAAATTCTGAGCAGTGTCTTTTGAAGATGAAACAGAGGGAAGAATAGCGCCACCATCGCTACTACCAAGTAAATGTTTTGCAATTTTAAATAAACTCTTGGTATCACGACCAGAAGCTTCGATCTTGTCTGAGTAATGTATTTTATAAGCTTCATTCAGCATGACGTTATACACTGCACACTGATTTCTGTAAATTTGATGATCAATAGTCAGTTTGGTTTTTTGCCATTTACGTTCTTATTTTCGTTTAAATGAAGGTCTTCAGAGAACCAAGGAGACTGGGGGTGGAGTGTGATAGTCTTTGAACGTATGGGTACATGTTTATCCATTATTTTAGTAAGTCCATTCATGTATGCTGCAAGCAACTCATCGACATTTAAACTTTGCTTTTAATCCAATAAGCTTGAACTATGTTCTGCTTAAAGCTACCAATAACGATCGATCGTAATTTCTTGTAAGTCAAAGTCTTTCTTATTGGTGGTGGTTTCAAACCATTGGCAGTGAACATTACTGCAAAGTGATCTCGTTCCATGTTTCCTAGATAATCGCAGAGTCCTGGATCTGTAACAATAATACAGGATAGTATGTTAGTATTATCCCTTGTTATTACGACATCTATAATGTGTCCACAAACATTTGTTTGTTTGTTTTGGAATTTAACGTCGCTTTAACAGTATTTCTATCAAATCGCGACGTCCAGCTTTTTACAGGTGGGGAAGACCCCGCGGAACCTCTGTACACCATTTCAGGCACAGAGTGCACCCGGGAAGAACCACCGAACTACCGCAAGCCAGCTGGAAGGCTTCCTCACTTGAAAAATCCGAAGTGCCCAGGCCGGGATTCGAACCCACAGCGGTCAGGGTCTGAGAGATTGCAAGTCAAAGACTATAACCGCTCGGCCACGGAGGCCTCCTTGTCCACGAACATGTGTTGGCTCATGTACCAATTGCTTCATTCCACAAGAGTCAAGAATGCTTGTGAATGACCTTGTATCCCGGTCAGTTGGTATATCAAGGTGAAAATTTAAATCCCCAACAATGATGTTTTCTTTGTCTATAGTTGTATACTCACTTTATAACCTAGGCCATTCGTTATCTAAAAATATACTTGTTTTTGAGCCATTTTCTTTGGAAAGAGGGGGTATTTACACTATTGCAAGCTGTAAAGCAAATCCATTTATGTCTAAAGTACAGTCCAAAAATTTCTAATTGTGAATATTTGTTACTAGATTTAGACCACTTAACTGTAACTGAACGCTACACCCCCATCGCGCCGTGTGCTTCCTCAAGTCACATGTTTTATTTCATAACCCTCAGGAACAAATTCATTTATGCATATTTTATCAATGCTGGTACCAAGCCAGGTTTCCGTGACGGCAACAACATCAAAATTATTAGACACTATGTAGTCACATAAAGATATAGTTTTGTTTCTAACTGACCTTGTATTAAGTGAGCAGACATGCAATTTTTTAGGTTGAAATTGGTCTGTAAAGTCTTTATTGTTGCTATGATTTATTTTAACTAGATTGTTATGATTAACATGCTCCGTCTTATTCATCATGTTTACCTGTATTAAGGCGAATAATTGGTTCAATACACTATGTTAGAGTTTTAATGTTTGTCAAATTCACACCTTCCCTTTTATTTGCTGAGATTTTCAGTTGTCCACTATGTTTACCTCTGTATGCAAAAACACCTAATTTCTTTAATCTGTTTACAGTTATATTGTCCAATCTGTATTTGCCTCGAGCAAGTTTCCCAATGGTCAGTAATTTTACACGATCATACATTTGAACTGCATTCAGATCAATAGTCATTATATAACAGTTAAATCCTAAGTCACAGGTTTTCATTCACTATACAGAAATATTATATCCAATTTTCAATTTTTAACTTCAAATATCTTCTAAACCGTAACTAATTTCCAGAAAATAAATCCACCATGGCAATTCAAGCACATTAAAAAATCTCTTTGACAATTTTCAAGTAAGGACATCCACAATACGAATCACAAATTCACAAAATATGTCAGAGCAAATGATGTGCAGCCAACACTTGGCGCAAAGCAATATTATAGTAGCTACATATTAATATTCCATAAGAATTACACATTATCTAATGTTTTGTCGTAATCCACCTTGACAAATTGAATAATGAAAATGCCAGCGACTGGACTAAATGCTTCATCGAAAATTGATTTTTTTTTTAAAATGCACAAAACAATTTAAGTGTTTGACACCAAAACCCATTTAATTTTAAGTACTCCCACTACATATTTTTAAATGTGATTGCACACTTTGAAATCAATGTAGCAAATAAATATGCTATAACATTAAAGGTTCAAACATAGAAATTAAGTTTTGAGAAGCTTTTCGTGGTTTATCTGGCATTGTTAGAACTTAATAAGTGTCTTCTTCTAGGCGTTTTTCTTGTGTTACTTATCGTTGTTGTTCTGGAGCTAAAGTTACGTTTTCTAGGAAGCAGCAAACTGAAGTCTTTTAATTATTCATTTTGAGGATTATAATTACTGCAAAGTGTATTCACTCGTAAAGTAGTACATACACATTTGTGTTGAACAATAAAGGCATTGATCACAATCAACTGAACATAATTTGAAATTATCAGGGTAAACTCGCGCAGATCCTTCAATTTGAATGGCTTAACAATTTCAAACAGCAATCACTAATATAACAACTTAATTTTCTGCCTGGAATGACCAACTTCTCAAAGCTCTGACTATTTTATTTAAGAAATAAAATATATAAAACTCGGAAACTACATTACCATGTCTATTAAAAATTGGCTGCAGCGTAGTGGTGAAGCCAGACGGTGTTTATGTATGGATTGTTAGGTACAGTTCGTTATTTAATTAGATGTTTGTAGCTTTGATGGAATTCTTATAGCTGACAAAGTCTAGACAGTATTATCTATAAAGTAGTTTGGTAATTTCTCTATTTCAAAACAAATTACTTTGATAAGTGTTTGACCGACAAATATATCACACTAAATTATCTACACAAAACTCAGCCTTGCCATAAGTCTCTTTCATTGTCAGAATCACTCCAGTTTACATGGTCATCATGCCATATTTCATTCTAGTGTCTAACTGTGAGTGTAATTTTAAAAAAAATATGTGTCTATGTTTACAAATTTCCTGTTTATTACCGTTTTCTAAATGTTGGCTATTTTATATCGGTTTGCATCTCGCAGATTAGTAATAAATCAAAGACGCACAAGGGTGGTTTTGACACCTCGTGCTTTAAGGGAATTTCAGTTTTTCGGGGGATTAATAACCTCGGACTACAATAGAAATGATATATAATGACATTTATTGTTTGACTGTCACAGACACATGGGAAATGACGCGATGGTAGACAATGGACACGCTGATGAACATCTGAACGTTGAGGGGAAATATAATAATCCATCTGATACCACCAGGAGTTGCATTTATCTAAAGCGTTTGTTTGTTAGGAATATCTGCTTGAAAACTTATTGAATATATATAGATAACATGTATGTCGTCAATTGTGCATTGCTGCTAAATCCAGCATACTTAAATTAGAGCTGATTGTTCCTTAAGATGTTCAATAAGTTTTAAAGTGTATTTGCAAAACGTAATAAGTGTAATTGTCATGACAGGTAACAAATATGGTGGAGAAAACAATTAGGTGAAGAGCTCTGAACACAACAAAAACTATTATTTGATGTAAGTAAAGAAGTTTTTAAACCTCTTACAAGAGCATTGTTTTTATTCCAAGGGAGATCACTTATCCTAACGAGGTTTTTCTTATTTGTTGACCAGAACGTACAGGCATCTCGTCTATAAACTGACAAATAACCCATTTAACGATTGGAGACAGGAGAACATATCACGAAGGTTGTGTTAGATCTTGGATTGTCTAGATTTAACTTTGGCTGAACTGTCTGGTCTACACATGCATGCCCTCCTTCTTGCAAATAATGGCAGGTTTATGAAAAACACAGTGGCCATGCTACATTCGGCACTTATTGATTTCGTGCACATGATTCTCTGAGTGCATTTGTTAGTGGATTAGATAGATATTTATGTTACTGGGTTATTCAGGTCAGCAACCGATTTGTGCAGATATATTTTAACTGGGCTATGTAGTTCAGATTATGTACAGAAAATAGGTTTGCCCAATTAGCTCCGTAGTAAATCGTCCGATTTCGGTGCGGGAGGTTGTGGGTTCGATCATCGGCCGAATCTAACAGAATGCTTTAAAGGTGTTTAAATTCCCACCTTGATGCTCATGATTTAGGATTAAATTTACAGCTGGCAAGCTTGTGTCAGAATCAAGTGAGTGGCAGGGATACGTGTACTAGTGCTATATTTTGGGCATGTAAAAGAAAAAAGAGCTATACGGATAAGTTCTCAGTATCCGCTGCCCATCTCTCTTGGTCGCCCATTAGCCTTAGATTAATACAGTGACGTAAAACACACATAACTACAAACAAACAAATGAAATTTGGTTTTCCAGATTTAGCTGTCAAGATGGTTAAATAATTTAACTCATAAAGGTTGAATATACATATTGTATCCAAAAATAAGTGACACAAAATGTACACTTAACATGTCTGAACGATTATATATTATATGCGCCCCTATGTTTTTATCACATTACTTCCAGTCACGGAGTGCTATAACAAGCCTTCTATATTTTCGATATATCAATCGTTATATATCTAGAACTTGTGTATTCATACTCGCTATGTACATTGTTAGACAGTGACGTTATAAGACTTGGCTCATTCCTAGAGTTGATCTAATTTAAGTAATTTTATCATTCGACTAACATTGATCATTGTTTAGTTTATCAAATCAGCTAAATTTTGACCAAGGAAGACACTTATTTCTAAGATTGTAATGAAATGAATGAAATTGTATTGGGACTTTTTTTTCCTTGTTCATCGACCAAATTACCATGTTTTATCAAAGCACTATTAAAGTGCTAAGGGTTCAGATAATGGTATTTCTGCTTAAATTTAAACACTTGTTTCTTGAGTAATGTGATAAATAGAAGCTTACATGAGTGGTCATGGTTTATTGAAAGTACTCGTCATGAATTAACAATCTCTGTCTTATGCATTATGAAAAACAAAACCAAAATAAAGAAATGGTTTATGTTGAGATGATAAATGTTTGAGGGCAGACATGGCCACAAGGAACATATTTAGATAACAGCCCACTGAAAACTTGCGTTCGTATTATCAATATTTGCAGACTTATCAACACCTACAGTTTGAATCAAAGGCTGTTCAAACGATGTTCTACAAATGAAAACGGAAAATGGGAAATTGTCGATGATAATAAAGATCTTAGACCTTTTTTCTGCATTTATTTAAACCATAGTATAAATTTATTGCATGCATGACTAGCTTGCAAATTACGCTAACAGATCGTTAATAGAATTTGTGAAATCTAAACGTAAATCTGTCTTATTGCCGCCATTTACAGTTATCTGTCATGCAAATATCTTATTAAAACGCATATCGCTGGTAAAGTTCCCTTTGTCACGACGTAAGCATATATGATAACATCTAACGGAATCTATAAACACGAACAGTTATTTCAGTTGAGTCACATTAATGACATGGTGTATGCCGAGGATTTGTGAGAGCTATTGAATTTCTATGAGAATTGAACAATTTGTTTCGCCGATGTAAAAGTTAAATTTGAAAAGGACAGTACAATCATTTGTTGATATTATGAGTGTGCATTTATTATACTGATTTAAATTAAATATCAAATTATATATTATGTATGTTTTCATTTTAACACATTGAGCAACTTGGAATGTGTATGTCCTGCCTGGAATTATAGGTTGTCCATGCAAGTTTTATATACAAAGAAAGACACACGTTTGTCGATTGTTTTTTTTTTCCATACTTGATAGACAATAGGTATGAATTACAAATAGCGATATAGAATAATATAAATGTACGAATCGCACGTTTTATATTTTACTGACATGGAATGATGAGAACACTCACCACTTTAGTCAATGATTAAGTGAAATATGTCTCACGAAATATTACATATTAGCTGTCTACCAATTCAAATTTCTAATTGCAAATACTAATTGTTCAACCAGACAGCCCAACATTACTGGCCACTTCCTGGTTTTTCAAACTGATAATGTCAGGAATTAATGTAAACAGGAATTTATTATCTCTGAAATATAAGCTTATTCTCGGTAATCAGTATATAACCATCTATAGCAGGCTATTGTAGTCTACAAAACAACATATATTTAAGACATCGAAAAAATTAAAACCAAACCAAAATGGTAACATTTTATGACAACATCGCTTTACTTTTTAATAGCATAATTAATTAAATGTAAGCTTAATTAAATCAAAAACTTTATTCTATGGTGAATGATATAAGCTTTACAAACTATGTTTACCCTTATGTAAAAAACATTTTAAATGTAACGCCGAAATGATTTTGCGTAAATACATTTTTTCTCGATATATAAATGACTATATATATATAAATTCCTTCAAATTCAAAACAACCACCCTTGGACGACAGGCCAATGATTCAATGTTTCATATACTCTTAGGATCTTTTCTACCAGGATATTGCTTACTGACTTGTTTCAAAATGTTAAAAATCTCTTATTCTTCGGTGATAATTTCAGTTTTGTTTTTATCAGTTAAACAAAATGGAAATAATATTATGTCGTAATATCATATCTATTAATGAAATCCTTATGACATCTTTCACAACTAAATAATAAATGTAATGATAGAGATTGTCTCATTATTTACATTAAATACGTGCATGTGTCGATATGATATTTCACTATACCACATACTATTGATTAAACATTCGATAGTTTAACATTTAATTGACTTAATATTGGAAACTCAACATATAGTTTAGCATATTCTATCTTTTCTCATTGCGCACTTTATTTAAGAAAATCATCTTTTAGTTGTTTTCGACAGTGTTGTTCTCATACTATGGGCACTTCTTAATATGTCCTTAAAGATAAAATGCATATGCAGTCAAGTTCAAATTTGTGAAACATGTTGTAGTTTCAGAAACAAAGGTTTTATAACCTAAGGAAATTGGTTGAGAAATGCAGCTAAGTAATTGAATTAATCTAAGTGATTTCTTTCTGCTTGTTTGTTTTATAATTTTTGTACTTCTTTTATTTTAATAAGATGGAGTTCAAATTTTAGGTTCTGTTTTCATGGTTTCTATATAAACAATATTATAATGGTAGTTCAAGTAAGCTTAATTACAGGAAGCAAGCTCCACCGGAGGACTGAGGCACACAACTTCTTCTTTGTTTTTTTACTATGACTGTTGGGGATATGGTTTTGTTTTATACAGACATCAAAAGGATTGTGTGGGATTACATAACATATTTACATAAATTTATTTCACCAAAAGTTGTGTATGCTTTACATGGCAATTAGTTAGGACATATTATCAACGAACAAACATGTATAAATGAATTGGCTAGGTCAAATCAACATTATTGATAAGGATAACACAGAATGGAGACCCGTGTTAAAGTACTAAATATATAACAGTTGTAACAGATGCAATACGACACATCTTAAGCGTTTAAGTAGCTATTTTGCTTTTGTTTTCTGCTTTCGTTTCATTAATTTCACATGTTAGACTTACGTCCAAATTAAGAGCTATATTACCATACACAATTCTAAAACATTGTGTTAACTATAAGGTTTAAACAGATTTTTCTGTTTGCAAAAATTTAAAAGTTGTCTGATATCAAACTTTCATCATCTCACATCACGGCCAATTCTTGGAAATATTCGAACAGCCAACATCTTAATGACTCCTTTTTCTGTTGAAAACAGCGGAAAGACGGTCTTTCCACCAGTCTATAATGTTACTGAATTTGTAACGTTCGTAAGAAGGTCACTTATCAAACAATTCGATTTTCTATCTGTCAGAATTGTTAAATTTAGCCGGGAATAATTAATTTACCGAGAACCAGAAATGAAAAGTCGTGGAGTACAGGCAATTACAAGAACCATGCCATTGATGTTATTTCTCAGAACTCATTGGAATTGCAGGCCCTACGTAAGTAGGAAAAGGCAATATAGTGTGCATATGCTTTATTCTGACCCTAGTTTAAAAACCAAAATCAAAAAGGACCTTCTAATTAAATAAAGACAGTTTTAGGCTACGTTTTAAATGACCACTTAGTCTGAGGTTAACATTTTTATTAAATTTTAAAGTGCAAACCTCGAGAACACTCTTAATGCTTTGTCGTTGGCAATACATATTTCGGTCATAAAGGTATCTATTAGAGTAGTCAAATGTCAGATCAATATTATAACTATTGAGAGACACAAAGTTATAAACATGAAAAGATATTTGTATGTTGGCATAAAGTTGCGAGACACTCATATATATATTCGTACATAAAGTTTAATCGCAAAGTTACTCACCAAGTACGGGAAATCAAGTATCAAGTAGACATATTTGTAAAATGTTAAAGAGATAAAGCAGCTTGTTTACAGTGATTTTAACTGTTATACAAAATAAATAAATTTGGACCGATGTTTGGTACATACACTAAAATGACTGACGTAAATCACTCATACATATTAAGTGTAATCTTAAGGAAATACAATAGAAATTGTTTGTTCTAAAATCTATCTACCCTGGAAAAACAAACAAATCGAAAAAATGTAAACGATGCATTGTATGGCTATTTCATCCAACATCAGAGAAAACACAGAACAATCTTATAAATATGAGCTTGACTACCGTACTTAAGCAGTCAATAAAAGTGTAAACAGGGAGATAATTAAGTTTATTAAAACAGTATTTCCTCTCCAATACTGTGCCATATACTGAAATAACCCTCTTTTCGAAAGAACATGAGCATGACAGACCCATGACATAATAATCAGAAAGATACACATTATTGAAATACCATCCATTATATCAAAAAATCAATAATAATGCTGGCATTTTCTGATTCAACCTCTGACTTTCAATGAATGAATAATCTCGTCCTATACAACCAAAATATGCATATTCTGATAATTTAATCTAAACATCTC
>JAULCC010639647.1:6531-16769 GCA_032358795.1 Nuttallia obscurata | reverse complement strand
TTTACAAGAGGCATCAGAGTTATTATGCTTGTAAGTATAGTTTCAAAAACTGACTCTCTCCTAAATGACCTCTCTGTTATCTTTTACTGGACAAAAAATATGGTAGCAACCTTCAACCACTAGTACATCCAAAAGGCTAAAATTTTCCAGAAGACATTTAGTACATTCATATGTATATTTTAATGATACTCAATTCATTGTCACATTGGCTTTAATTCCAGTCAAATGTAGATTGGTCAAGCCACATTGAAGGTGGTGAATCATATTGTTTGCAGTAGAAAATTCTAGTTCAGAAGATGGAGAAAGTGTCCGTATTCTTCAACAGACATAATTTATCTGTTGATTAAGGTAAAATAGCGGTAGGGAACATAAGTCCTGAATTCTCCGACATTGGTTTCAACGTCATTTTTATAGCGCAGAAGTCCTTCTTGTACTTAATTTTCAAAGCGCCACCTACATAGGAAGCTTGATCTAGCTTTGGATGGACCGGGTATTTTGTTGTGAATACCCAGTACCCAGAGAGCCATCTAATGGTATCGTGTACTCCAAGTAATTCCTACCTAAAGCATATTAAACTGGCGCATGGTTAAGAAAGTTTTTACTGTCGTTTAAGCGATAATTTCAAACGCACTTATTCTACAAGGGAGAAGTTTTATAACAACTGGAATACCGGTAATATTCAAATGATAAACTGTTACATCTGAGTAATATAAAAATAAACCAAGGCAATAAGATTACATTATTACTCCTGTCTATTTCAAGCTTGATGTAAGATACGACTACATCATTCTCTGCTCATTACGTCGTAATGAGGGGGACGCACTCAGCAATCATTTCTTTTCTGAAATTCTGTATGGTATCTTGACTCAGTATCCATTTTTAAGGATTTTATACAAAAAAGTCTTGGTTGTTTTAATATCAAAGCATAAACCAAATAACACACCATGCTACACAATGCGGAGTAAGGAATTCCAATTCCCCTTTAAAATTGTATCTGAAATTTGGTCCGGACAAGACGCAAGAATGTAACATAAAATCTCGCGGTTTTTTTTCTTTTTGTTGTAAAAAGTTATATACATGTACTCACGAAAAGACAATTAGCTTAACATATGCCAAATAATGTTCTAATTTCTGAAAAGCGATACAGTATACACAGATACAAATGTAGCCTGATTGACATTTAATGTTTTTCTTTTGTTGATGTCCCGCAGACGCTTAGTGCTTTGCTTTCGAAATATGTTTTAGTCAGTTACAGTTTTATCCCATTTTGAATCCACTGGCCATCCGGAGCATTTTTCGCGAGAATTGCCTCATTGTCTAAATGCTATACAACTTACATGACGATTGGGTCGTAAAAAAAATCAAAGAATTGTATGTTGTGTACAGGGATGTTTTATGACCGATTTATTTTCTGAATATTTCCGAATTCACAATTGGAAAGATTTCTTTTACAGGTGACCCTTTGCACTGTGGGATACGGTGATGTTGTACCGGTCACGTGGGCAGGGAAGCTCATAGCCTCGTTCTCGGCCGTTCTCGGTATCGCATTCTTTGCACTTCCGGCAGTAAGTTATTTTGTTTCTTATTTTTTCAAAACTTATATCGGTAAGTGAAGTCAAACGACTAATTCAAAAACCTTTTTTACACTGAAAACATAAACGAGTTCTGTCTGACTTGGTGTCCAATTACTTTCACAGACATCTATTTCCCAAATGCAGACTTTCTCGGCAATAAACAACAAACTATTTATTCACGTCCTATCTCTCGTCAACTCAGCTGTCTTCTAGTCCTGATCTATAGATAAGGCAGGCTCGCTTATCATCGGGAAATTGTAATTAAGATGGTTTGCTGAGCCATATCTTAATAAGTTCGTTAGAGAAACGAAATTATACCACTCTAGACGCAAACTATATTTGCGAATCGATAAATGCTGATCTGAAGCGTTATACCGACACAACATTCATTTCAAATTCAGGGAATTCTGGGTTCCGGTTTCGCCCTTAAGGTTCAGCAGCAGCAGCGTCAGAAACACTTGATACGACGTCGGGTACCAGCCGCCATGTTAATACAGAGTTTATGGCGTTGCTATGCAGCAGACGAGAATTCTATGTCAATAGCGACCTGGAAACCACACATGATTCCTTGCCCTAGTCCGGCTCAGTAAGTATCAAGTTAGACATGGTCCCTTTTCCTAGTCCGACACAGTAATCATCCTGTTAAACACATGGTCCCTTGTCCGGCACAATAACAATCGTGTAAGATATTATCTCTTGTCAGACACAGTAATTATTGTGTTAGACACATGAGCCTTTGCCCGACAAAGTAAATATTGTTGAACATAATCCCGTGTCTGTCACAGTAAGTATTGTCTAAGACATATTCTATTGTCCGGCGTAGTAGGTTTCGTGTCAGACATAATTCTTTGTCCGACGCAGTAATAATGCTGTGAGATATGATCTCTTGTTTGACACAGTAAGTATTGTGTTAGACACTTGATTTCATGTCAGAAGCAGTAAGTATTGTGTGAGACATAATCCCTTGTCCGTCACAATAAGTATTGTGTTAGACACAATCCCTTGTCCGTCACAGTAAATGTTGTGTTAGACAAGTGATCTCATGTCAAAAACAGTAAGTATTGTGTTAGACATAATCCCTTGTCCATCAGAGTAAGTATTGTGTTAGACACGTGATCTCCTGTCCATCACAGTAAGTATTGTGTTAGACATAATCCCTTGTCTGTCACAGTAAGTATTGTGTTAGACATAATCCCTTGTCTGTCACAGTAAGTATTGTGTTAGACATAATCCCTTGTCCGTCCAAGTAAGTATTGTGTTAGACACGTGATCTCCTGTCCATCACAGTAAGTATTGTATAAGACGTTGTCCCTTGTCTCACACAGTTAGACATAATCCCTCGTCCGTTAAATTAAGTGTTGTCTTAGAGATAACCCCTTGTCCGACACACTAAGTATTGTGTTAGACATAATCTATTGTACATCACAATTAGTATTGTCTTATAGACAATCCCTTGTATGGCACACTAAGAATGGTCTTAGACGTAATCACTTGTCCGTCAAAGTAAATCTTTTGGTAGATACATAATCTCATATCCATTACTGTAAGTATTATACTGGACATAATCCCTTACCAGTTACAGTAAGTGTTGTTTTAGACATAAACTCTTGTCCGACACATTGCAGTTAGTATTGTCTTAGAGAAAAATTGCTTGTCCGTCACAGTAAGTATGTTTTAAAGCTTAATCCCTTGTCATCTACATTAAGTATTTTCTTACACATAATCCCTTGTCCGATATACATGTAGTAAGTATTGTCTAAGAGTAAATCCTTTGTCCTGCACAGTATTGTCATTGACATAATCCCTTGTACGAAACACTAAGTATTGTGTTAAAATTTCTATTTAAACCTCGTTACACTGCACTATTTTGCAGTAAAATCCAAAGAAAATAATTAACAAAAGCCTATGTCATTTGGAAAGTTTAAAAAAAATTATTTTATTTTTACAAAAAACAGTTTTTTACAAAAACTTCAGCGATACAGAAAATGACCACGCACAATTCCAAAGACAAACAAAAACATAAACAAGTACAGGTAGAAATTACATGTATGTACCAGATATAATAATTAGGAGACTCTTCTGGGAAAAAAAGTGTATACATGTACCATTCAAAATATTAAGGAGAATCTTGTGTGCAAATTAAACGTAAATGTACTAGATAAAATATTAAGGAGAACCTTCTGTGAAAAGTAAACATAATTGTACCAGATACAATATTTATGAGAATTTTGTGGAGAAATTAAATATCTGTACTAGATAGAATGTCAATGATCTCTAGTCTCTCTCGGGAAAAAAACTTTGTACTTTTTAGAATATTTATGAATATCGTGTGGGGAAATTACACGTTTGTACTAGATAATATAAATGAAATGTCTCTGGAAAATAAAACGTTGTACCTTTCAGAATATTTATGAATATCAAGTGGTGAAATTAAACGTTTGTACTAGACGGTTATTTTCTGACAGCAATAATAATGTGTAAGGTACATGATGCAACTCTCGGTATTTTCTGGTTGGTTAACCTAGGATTTTAGCAATCGGTTGTGTATTGATCTTGCCAAATTATGTGTTATTTATCAGTCACAAGACTTTACTAGAATGTATTAAAACACCATACTTTGCCAGATTAAAAATCAGCAAGTGTCTTTGCCTGACGTATACACAATACATGACTTGGCCAGACTGATACACAAAACATGACTTCACCACATTGAAACAAAAAACATGACTTGACCAGTCTGATACACTAAGTATGGCTTGACCAGACTGACTTGACCAGATTGAGACACAAAAAAATGATTTTGCTAGATAGAAACACAAAACATGACTTGAACAGATTGATACACACAAGTATGACTTGGCCATATTTATACAAAATACATGACTTGGCCAGATTGATGCACATAACATCAGATTGGTACACAAAATATGATTTAACCAGTCTGATACACAAAACATGACTCGCAGACTGGTACATAAAAATGACTTGACCAGACTGATACACTAATTATGACTTGACCAGACCGGTACACTAAACATTGCATGGCCAGACTGGTACATATGTCTTGGCCAGATGCTCCAAATCAAACAACAATAAATGAGATAGGACTATGACAAAGTTGTGTATCGTGAGAACACTGCCAAGTAGTTTAGTGGTATGTTATGTGTTATCTATTTAGCCTGATTACATGTAACTTAAAGAGAATCTGGACAGGTCTTCAATCGAAGTGTCGTGTGTTTTAATTTGTAGTTCCATACTTTCTTGGAAAGACGTTAAACAATGTGTTTGATGGAGCGTTTCTGGTTAAGTTTAACGAAGATTCGAATATGTTTAATGTGCCATGCCGTCCTATTTCGTTTAAACCCTTTGAATTATCGGCACAGGGCTTTTATAAACTGTTGTGATATGTAATGCCCTTTATAGTGTGATTTATATATAGTGTCTAGTATCGTAGGTAGAGTTTATGTCTAGGCGATTCTTTTAAATGATGTGTTATTTATGGGACTATGTGGTTCCACATTGTCTGTAGATGCTGGTATATGCTTTCCAGTGGTGAAGCATTAGCTATCCCATCTGACCATTTTCTATCTGAAAGTGTGTATTTGTTCCATTTAGCCTCAAGAATCGGAATTAAAACATCTTCATTTACTACACAAAAGTTTGCTTCACGTGATCTTTTGATAGTGAAGTTTGATGTCAAAGTATTTAAGAGAGTCCATGGCGAGAATGCATGAAAATTAGTGGTTTAGAGAATTTGGCTTTGAATATTTTGTAAAGCTGCAGAGAAATCAATTTTGCCTCAAGAAGCAGCTTTTATATGCTTGTAGACAGTGTAATCAATCAAAAATGTGTATATGGAAGTGTGGTTTATTTGGTTTGGAAATAAATTCAGTTTAGAAAACCAGTAGTTGAACAACAAAGGCAAAATAGAAAACTAATTTAGGAAAGTTTTGCATTCGTGAAAACAGAATATTCGCGATATATTGGCAAAAATGTTTTATTGGTTGTAATTGAATTATGCAATTACTTAACAGTAGAGCTCTGTAAAAAGATATTTATTTTTAGTCAAACAGTTTAAGTAGTTACAACTCGTGATCAATAGTTTTGTGATTCACTTAAACATATCTAGATTAATGTTACGACTTCAAATTCGCATTTAATAGTTTGCACAATGAAGCTCTATACTTATGAGGAAAACAATTGTTTCATATATAAATATTGCAAACTTGATTAAAAATTGTCTATATATTTTTCTTTAGCGAGAGGTCATTTAAAAGTAACGCCTCGTTTGTAAGCAGATTCTCTAGCAGGCGAAAGGACCGAGGGACGTCTTCTACAAGAGAGAGCGGAAATATTAGCCCACATTCTCCCATGATTCCTCGTCGCGAAAACCGGAAGAATGAAAATGCCTCTGAAGAAGAAATCCCAGACACATTGCAGAGGTAGATCCTTTAACATTGTATCTGAGTTTAAAAGGATAAAAATTATATGCTGTTAGTATGATTTTTCATAACCGTGTATGAATGTACGTTTATGTGTATAGGTGTGTTACAAGTTAGAAAAAAAAATTTGGCTCTCATTTTATTTACTTCATAGAAATTAATAGTTGGTAATACTACCACCCAAACCTCATAGCACCAAAAATAGATTTCACTGGACGCAATTCTTCACAAAGTGACCAATTTCACTGGACAAAACCTTTAGCACATAACCCATTGCACAGAACTACTTGTTAACATATGATCAATTTCACTGTACGAAATTTATAGCAGAATACCTTATTCACATCTTTAAGCAGATTATTCATTTCACTTTACACAGCTATTAGCTGATAAACCCATTTGACTGTACACATCTGTAAGCAGATACATTCATTCACTAGTCAAAACTGTTAACATATGATCAATTTCACTGGACACAGCTACTAGCAGATAAACCCATTCACTGGACACAGCTGTGAGCAGATTTACTATTTAACTGGACACAGCTATTAGCAGCTATTAGCAGATAAATTATTTCACTGTACACATTTGTGAGCAAATTTACCATTCCACTGGACACAATTATAAGAAGATACATGTAAACCCATTTAAAGGAAACATTTGTGAGCAGATTAACAATTTCACTGGACAAATCTGGGAGCAGATTTACCATTTCACTGGGCACAAGTTTTAATAGATTTCAATGGATTCACTGGACATAGCTATTAGATGATTTACCAACTCACTGGACATATCTGTGAGCAGATTTTACCATTTCACTGAGAATATCTTTTGATAGATTCACCATCTTGCTGGACACATAAGTGAGCAAATTTAACTGGACATATCTGTGAGCAGATTTACTATGTCACTCGACATATCTGTGATTAGATCAACCATTTCACTTGACACAGATATAAGCATATTTACCATTTTACTGGACACATCTTTGAAAAGATTTATCATTTCAAAAGACCTGTGAGCTGACTTACCATTTCCCTGGAGACAGCTATTAGCAGATAAAACACAGGACAAATCTGCGAGCAGATTTGCATTTCACTGGACACACCAATAAGAAGATAAACCTATTCACTGGGCACAACTGTTTGCAGATTAATCATTTCACAGGAACAGTAGTGAGCAGATTTTACCATTTCACTGGGAACAGCTATTATCAATTTAACCAATTCACTGGACACGTCTGTGAGCAGGTTTCCTTTTTTATTGGACACATCTGTGAACAGATTCACCATTTCGCTTGACACATCAGAACGCAGATTTACCATGTCACTGGATATATCTGTGAGCAGATTAACAAACTGGACACATCTGTGATTATCAAACCATTTCACTTGACACAAATATAAGCATATTTACCATTTCACTTGACACATCTGTGAGCATACTTACCATTTTGCTGGACACATCTTTGAACAGATTTACCATTTCAATCGAAGCAATTGTTAGCAGACTAACCATTTCGCTGGACACACTAATTAGCAGATAAAACACTGGACAAATCTGCGAGCAGATTAACATTTCACTGGAAACACCAAGTATCAGATAAACCTATCCTGGGGCAAAACTGTTTGCATTTCACTGAACACATCTGTGAGCAGATCTTTACCATTTCGCTGGACACATCTTTGAATAGATTTACCATTTCACTAGACACATCAATGAACAGATTTACCATTTTACTGGACACATCTGTGAGCAGATTCACATTTCACTGGACATATCTGTGAGCAGATTTACCATTACTCTGGACACATCTGTGATTAGATTAACGATTTAACTGGACACAGCTATTAACAGATTTACCGTTTCACTTGGAACATCTGTGTGCATATTTACCATTTCGCTGGACACATCTGTGAACAGAGTTATTATTTCAGTGGACACAATTATGAGCAAAATTACCATTTCGCTGGACACAGCTAGTAGCAGATAAAACACTTGACATATATGTGAGCAGATTTATATTTAACTTGACACAGCTATTAGCAGATAAACATATTCACTGAACACAACTGTTTGCAGATTAATCATTTCACTTGACACATTTGTGAACATATCAGGCATATCGCTAAACGAAATATTCTATTTACTAGACGTTTATTAAAATATCGCTATATACCAAAATTGTATGATAAACTAAAATTTTAACTCATTGAGTCTAGATCGTATCAAGGAAGACACTAAATGGTTTACATAATATAACGAAGATGAATATTTTGTCTCATATAATCACGTTGAACCATAGTTTGAATGTCTAAACCTGTTGAACATGTATTCGCAAAAAACCCTGGGTACGAGATGACTAAACCACCTGAGCACAAACTCATTCTCATACTCAGAAATATAAGACTGTGATTGCTTAAATTCCATCACGTGATCAATTCCAACCAATGAAATGCATAGAATATTGAGCATGAGAAACAGTCTATGCTCAAGAAATTTTGTCGTCTCGAACCCCTGGTTCATCAATTCACCTTCCATTTTTTAGTGCATTTAAGATTTAAACGAATTTTCGTATGTTCGTAAAGACATCAAGAATTTGGACTGTTGAAATAATTTTCATACATATTAATATGAACGTAAGATATTTAAAGTCGAATTTGAAGATTGCTTGATATATGTCTAACAAAATATTGAGGAAACTTGCACCGTTATGATCTAGTGGCCAACTACTACCGACAACACCTGGTGAATTGGAGACAAGAATGACGTCATGCTTTCTCAGACGATTTTGTATTCAATCTATTGTATTGACGTTTAGACGTTTTAAGTATACAGAGAAAGTTTGGCAACCTGTGACCTGTACCTCGTGTAGCAGAAAGTTTCGTTTGAGAGAGATACATTGTCAAATTATTGTTTTCATTTTTGGTAAATTTAATTACTGTATAACATTTCAACGTATGTCATTTATCTATTAAACTTTAATAAACTTAATCGTAAATTTTAAGTTGTAATTCTCCAGTTCGGTGACAAAACTACTGAGGTAATTTTTATGCCAGTACCGGCTGTTCACTCAAAACGAGGCTTCTTTATGCACGTGACGCTCGTATTTCTTCTCGAGAACAGTATCCAGACACGTGACATATGGAGATGTTCAACTGTAATGTATTTGTTGTCAACTTAAATGTTACACAAAATCCGTATGTATGATAATATCCGGTGTTCGAAATCCATACTTTACTTTAAATCGCATAGACATATTGCAATTAGACAACAAAGGCTTATGGTATTAATCAACTGAAAGAAAATGAAATTCAATAAAGGCAAACTTCCTACATGTAAACGTTTTTGAAAAAGGTATTTTTCACACAAAAAAAGACCAATATTGGCCTCCATCCATTAGAAATGTAATGGTACAAATTCTTGATGCTGTT
Organism: Nuttallia obscurata; assembly: GCA_032358795.1. Taxonomy (NCBI): domain Eukaryota; kingdom Metazoa; phylum Mollusca; class Bivalvia; order Cardiida; family Psammobiidae; genus Nuttallia; species Nuttallia obscurata. The sequence goes on along the minus strand of JAULCC010639647.1, from coordinate 7,319 downwards.
CTCCGCTGGCCTCTAGCAACATATTTTATTGTTTCTTACTATATTTCTTGTTTTGTCTCACTCTCGGTTGCCTTGCGAATTTTGATATGTGCTTGCTTATACAGTGAACGGTCAGCTGGCAGTAACGTTTGTATCCCAAAATCTACCTATTTTTTACTTAATTCAAATGCATGCGTTTGCGCTAACACAATTACACAAAACGCTTTTTTACAAAGTATATGATGTGATTTGTCTATATCCGATATACTACGATTTTTGAAAGTGGTTTTGAATGGGGTGTTTGTTCATATCGTTTTGTTTCCGTTGTAGCTTTGTGAACCGCACCTGGTAAGATGATGTTTGTATATCACTTTGATATAGTATTAATGGAGCATGTGCGTATAATATTATTCTTTTTTGTAACACATAGACTTTATAAAAGTATGCACATTTGATATATTTCGTCGTAATAAAGACGTGTATGCTTCAAATGATTTACGTGTGGAACAATTCGTCGTTATGGTGGTATGTGCTTTTAATGTTGTTTGTTTAGATACATTGATTTTAAAATACTTTTTGTTTGTTATAAAAATATGTTCATACACTATGTTTCGTGTGTTTATAAATGTGATGTTATAAAGGTAGATATTACGTGTTTGTGTAACAATTTATTTCATTTAAACCATGTTCCTGCTATGCTTTGATTGTTTTAATAATTGCATAATCGTTTAACACCTTTTTTATATGGCGCATCTCTCCTATTAAAGGTATGTACGTTAAACAATGCTGTTTTGGTAAGTCATAAGTCA
>JAULCC010639536.1:1604-16777 GCA_032358795.1 Nuttallia obscurata | reverse complement strand
AAAGAACCATAGTTCTCTACAGAAGAGTTCTGTGTATTCGCTTCCCTTTCTCTGGGACGTCCATTAGCCCTAGCTGGCATAGAGTGGAGTGAAGCAAACAAAGAAAAAAAAAATAGCAATATCAACTTTTTTATGAAGATGTCAACAGTGTACAATATACGTTCTCTCAAGAGAGCAATGTCTAATCTAGGTCAACCCTGCCTCATGTTACCCATATTATTACGCTGTGGTAAGGCCTTATTACTATTTAGAACCACACAAACCTAGTATTTACAAATTTGAATATTTATTCATTTTCATTTGCATAACATCTATTCATATTTTCATTGTTATGTATTGTTAAAACTCAGCATGAAAAACTTGTTACAGCCCCAAGAACTGTAATGTCAACAGGCTGCGGCAATTTATATACAATAAATTTTCTTGTAAAAAAGTAGTTCCGGCATTCATACTTAAAGGAACTATTTTCTACAAGAAATCATTCCTATCTCAACAAGATTTTTTTTTATTTTATTTTTATTTTATTTAATTTATTATTCTTGATATTATCAAAAATTAAAACAAAACAAAATGTAAAAATATACATTATATACATGTACTTACTTAGCATAACCGTCCGAGCAGTCGCTAGGCAAGGGAGGAAAAACGCGTAAGTACTCCAATGGATTAGCACGGAGGGATTAGCGTTGTTATGGTGACAGGTGCCAGTCGTTATAAAACTAAATGCATGTTCTGAACTTCTGAAAATAGATTCTCCTGTCTCCACTTTCAGTTTAAATAAGTATTTTGCTTCAGATAGATTCAGAATTAATTGCCGAATGCATGGCTTTTTATTTATTCCACTTTTTTAAAATATATATTTGCATATGCCGTGGATTGAATTGTTTTTAAATTTAAAAAGCTTAACGCTTGAATAAAAAAAAGAAAAAGGGGCTGACGGTGTCTCTATATATAGATTTACTTGTTTCAAGTAACATGTACTCCTTTCGTAATGTATTCGAATATATTTTCACTTTCTGAAAAGTTCTGAAACACGAAATGCAGACAAGGAACTAATAATATCTAAAAAATAAGCGCAATTCTCGCACACGACCTATAAATAGAAATAAGACAACTCGAAGAAAAATTCTCCCGCAGATCAAAATAAACATGTTTTACATACAAGTGGTAAAAAATAAGTCATTTTCATTCTGAAAACAAAATTATCACCTTTTGCTAGCTTGTATTTATTTGTTTAGTTGTTCGTTAAATCTTTTAGACTTGTGTCCTATCAATAAAAGGATTCACTTCTTTCTTGATGTAAAAAAATGTTGAAGATTCTATTACATATATGCATGTTATAAGCTAGGAGTATTTTTTAATCATAGATAAATGTTTTGGTCTTCGTAAAATGTTGCCGTTTCGTACATATGTTGTTTTTTTTATTTACAATTCTGGAATGTTGCTGTTTACAATGTTGTTGTTTAGTACATATGTTGTTTTGTACGATGTTGTAGTGCCGTACCTATGTTGTTTTACAATGTTGTAGCTTCATAATATGTTGTTCTATACGATGCTATTGTTTCCAATAGATGATATAGAAACGTACAAAGCTAAACAAAACATTTACTTTTACACATTTATGTAAATAGTAATATAGTTACAACTTTTATCATAGTTTATGTAAATGTATATTGCATTGAAACACTGAAACCAATTTCATAAATGTTGTCAGAAATAGAACATACAGCTGCATGAAGCCCTTAATATAAACGCGAAACGTCTTTGATGTATAGCGTCAAACATTCGGAGGATCTATAGGGGGCTTAGATTGGTGTATTATTGTTAGCATCAGCATTCTTAATTGTTAAAGCTTTTTTAAGTAGCGCGTGCTACATATAAGCAAGAAGAATGTAAGTTTGAGCAGTGACTATTTATCGTGTCTTTAAATGTAAAAACACTATCTTCATGGTGTTAAGTTTACCACATACGCGTTCAATACACGCTTTGAAAGAGCATTGCTTCTCTGTGTCTGCACCTCTCTTCATTTGTTTTATATCTACCATAAACCTTCGCTTGGTCAGGTTTTGAAGCTTCAATATATATATATCGATATGTCGAATATCTACTTTTATCGTTCTAAATGAATTCTTGGGGGGAAGCAACATTTGTTTTTATCGTAATCTTAGTTTTCTTCAGTTCTTGTTATTGTTGATAAAAATAAAAATCCATTTTTGTTTGGTTGTGAATAGTGTGTTTCTACTAAATAACACTGTAGAATGATGCATGCGCCCACACTATACACATGGATCGGGAGGATTGTTGTATGTTGCATGTTGTTACACGGTTTATATCAATTATAACCGAAAATGAACCCGGATAAACAGACTGGTTAAATAAGTCGTTCACCATGTTTATGGGTTATGCGTCAAGGTGCTTCTAGAACACTGTCGGATCCACTAAGCCTCATTCTTGTAATGATCTGCGCATGGCTTTCGCCAAATCCTCTGTTGTCTACCAGTTGCATTTATCGGTTGAGCTTATGTATTTCTATCCAAGTTCAATGGGCTTTCCTGAATTTATATCACAAGAACAGCACACAGAACTCTGACACAATAGATCTTTTCTGTTCAGGCACATCCTTAAACTATCGTCACTGATTTCTGAAATTGTTTGGGTTAACTAATTATTAGTGAAATCAACTGGACTTTAATAAATTACATCCGATTGAACCATAAAGCTGAGAATTACTTACTTTAATCTAGGTTGCGTGATTTCACCATTTTGCACAATTTTTTTATAGAGTATTAAAAATTTCATTTTGTTACAAAGTAAGTAATTTTACTTCCAATATTATGCTTGTTTAAACTCTTTGATCCAATTTAAAGTCCAAGGTAATTGACAAAAGGGGAACACTTCTTGAAGCACGCCAAATGTATCGCAGAACATTGTTGAAATCCCCCTAGTTGTATGGTTTTCTATGTTTCAGATGGACCGTTATGTAAAAGGTTTGATAATCCACATTTTCATTTAAGATCATATTCTAACACGATTATTCCAATGTATAGCAATTTAGAATATATGCTTAGTATATTCAGTTTCTTTTAAAAATTGCATAGAATTAGCTAACAATAGAAGCGATGATAAATTAGGACATTCTGAGGAGTTTGCATCAGCATTTTGTAAACACAACAAGTTGGGGTCAGTTATGAAAAAGCAAAAGATAAATATAGGGGATATTTGATGAGTTTTCGCTTAATATATAACATTTTATTAGAAGAGTCCAGGAATCTTTATTAAGCGAGCCAGGACGAGTCTAATAACATTTTATATAAAGTGAAAACGAATCTGATATTCTTTCTATCACATGACACAACAATAAAGGAAGAAAAAAGCTCGAAATTCCATTTAGCTTTTTCTAATGCATCACTTTGACCAAATAACGACGCCATGGTAAATCTATTGATAGTCATGAACCAATTAAGTAGATTCACATTTTAGTGGGAAAAGGCTATCAAACCCCTGTCTGGAATTCGAGTGAGTGAAATGGGGTTTTACGGCACGTCAGCACACAAAGGCTATATTGCGCCGAATCTGGAATTCGAAGCTGCATAAAACTTAAAACTTTAACAAATATAAAAACTAAAATTTTAACTTCAAGGCAACGGAGAGTTTTATTCTGTAAACTATGCAGCGGATGAATATACGGGTCGGGTAAATCGGTTTCTTATATGTAACGTGTTGTTTGTATAAGAAAATACGTGATGATTATATTACACCGGAAATAAGCAACGTAATGTGATAAAAATATTTATTTGCTTTCATTCAGTTCAGTTGTTTTATTTGCGATACCCTCAAGTTCAATGATACCAGACTTAGCCAGCAACAGAAGCGATGATAGATCTAAAGTTTGACATTACGAGGAGTTGCTATCAGCAGCCTTTTAACATAACAGATCAGTGACTTTCATGATATATCAACAAATAGAAATATCAGTTTGCTTTAAAAAAGTTTCGTTTAAAAGTGTGTTTGCAATATCGGCTAAGTCAATATACATGTATATCGTATGTATGTCAATATTATATATGTATATCGTCATTTTAAATTACTTCAGGCGTTGAACGGGTACTATATAAGTAACCCTCTTGACTGTAACTAACAATTATCAGATAAGAATGCCTATAGGCCATACACTGCTCTGAGTATTCGACCAGATTAACAAAATTGGCGCAGTCTAGAAAATGATGTGATCAGTCCTTGCCAAGCCCCTTGTGGTGCTGTTGATAAGATTATGTCAATTACCCCAGTATAACCAAAGGAAGCATATTATGCATCTGTTCAATGCCTTAAAGTAGAAAATGGCAAGGACGCGATATTTTACACATGAGCACTTATCTAACATACTAAGAAGAATACTAACCAAGTGTCTTCGCCATATTAAGAGCTAACGCATATTAAGAGCTAATACAAGCAGAAATATAACTTAGCAGCGACAGTTTATTAAATATAGACCTGCACATCAGGAATTAAACTATATAGCGTAACAGTTATTCTTGCTTGAAAGCTATGAAATATACTCTTAATTAACCGCTAATAAATATGTTTATTCTATAATATAAAGGCGGTTAGCTTTCATCAGTTATTCCAAACATTTTCACATCTAAAGATAGGCTGGTGCATAAAGTAGTTTCAAAATGTTGTCAGGCTTCCAAACGCATACGATTCAAAAACATTTCTAAGATTTATACAGTCATTTCAAAACTCTTGTGCCCCCTGTGGGAGGGGGGAGGATAGAATACGCCCACTGCTTGAGAGTGCAAGGTGGTAGAAACCCACCAAACATCGACACCCAAACACCATTGCATTCACCACATACATACTTTGGCGCAATATAGCCTTTGTGTGCTGACGTGCCGTAAAACCCCATTTCACTCACCCAAAACTCTTGTCGGCCGACCTCTAGTACTTTTAGTCCTTTGATTTTAAATAGAAAATATGGTAATGCTAAGCCAAGATGATGTATCGACAAGTTTGATATGCTTTTATAGCTCATTTTATATGAATGTACATGGAACCAAGTCAAAATTGCTTTATTATTTCATGAACATTTATTTAGCACCTTATTTGTACAACAAGTATGTGATTAATTTGTTTGGAAGAAGCGTATAAATTATCACTTGTGTAAGTACTGGAAATAATAATCGATAACATGAGCCTCCGCATCAAAACAATGACCTCTAATACATATCATGAATGAAAATTATTTATGATCAGGGTCTACACGTTTTGCATGATTTATAATCATTATATCGATAAACGTCCAGCTAACAATATAGACTCTAGCTACACTTAAGCTTGTTCATGTGCAACTATAGTATCAAAGATCTTCAACTAAAGTCAGAAAAAGATAGGGAGAGGGGCTTTATGACTTGTGACTAAAACCTTAGCCTGCTAAGCGCGACCATGATAGAATATGAAAACAGCTTAGATCCAGACTAGACGCGTAGTTGTTTTAGTTCTAAGCTGTTTGACACTCGGCCAATTGTTTCTCTAAATATTGGGCAAATTCGATGATTTTTAAAATCTAGGCAGACGACAGTTATGTCAAACGACAGTTTTTTCAGCAGGCTAAGGATTACTTAATTAAATGAGTATCTATAATTCTTATCTATTTAATTACGTAATTACCTTTACGTCTGTTCAGGAACCCATACGTCTCGTTTGTATACGCACATTAAATCATGTAACTTATAATAATTGCTCGTATGCATATAAATGAACAATGCTCTCTATCCTCATAATACGTTTTCAACTTTTATATTTCAGTTACGGTACCAGGACGTGAAATATTTTAACACCGGATCCGGAAGTACCTAAAGATTTTACCGGAAGCTGTACACTTGGTTTATATGGGCAGATTAGATTGATTGAGAAACAAGAGAGTGTAATGTTATGCTTATATCGTTAACCTTTAGCCTGCTAATCGCGACCGTGATAGAATTTGCAAACATCTTGGACCCAGATTAGACGCCGAGTAACTCGGCGTCTTATCCGGATCCAAGCTGTTTGACACTCGGCCAAGTGTTTCTCAAAATACTGGGCGAATACGATGAATTTTAGAATCCATGCAGACGACAGTTTTAGCAGACGACGTTTGTTCAGCAGGCTAAAGGTTAGATAAAACAAAAGCATACGAGCATATCGTTATGCAAATGTTATGCTATATTTAACTAGATAAACTCAACAAAAAGTTCACTAAACCAGTTACAATTAGTTTTTGATAATGTTAGCTTCGTGGTATGTTTAATAATATCTGTTTTCTATGTCATTCCATTGTTCTTGCACATTTCATATAGAATGAAAAAAATGTTTCCTTATACATAAATGTCGGACGTGGGGGGAGGATAGAATACACCCACTGCTTGAGAGTGCAAGGTGGTAGAAACCCACCAAACATCGACACCCAAACACCATTGCATTCACCACATACATACTCCGGCGCAATATAGCCTATGTGTGCTGACGTGCCGTAAAACCCCATTTCACTCACTCACTCACTATACATAAATGTCAATATCCTGAAATAATGCATACTGTCAGATATATTTGAAACCAAATACAGTTCCATATGTAAGCAAGCAAAGAGTAAAATGTTTTAAAATGAAATAAGATTTAACTTTACCATACTTTTATCAATTTAAGATATTTGAAATACTTGCTTACGATTGGTTGATTGTTGTCTTTGATGCACAGGAATGTTACTATTAAGCGAATCTGTGAGTGCAGTAGAAAACAAATATATTGAAATAATAATAATTTTGTGTATTACTTAATAAAATGTCAAACTCACGTTTGTATTAAGATGGGTACATCCGATAGATTGTCTTTTACATAAAGACCTGAGATAACAAAAATCAAGAAAATGTCCGGAAAGGATAAATGCATTGAAATTATTTTTTAAAGGTCCTGTGTCATTTTCAAATACAAAAAAGTGAAGGAGAGGAATACCGAAATTGTGTCATTCATCAAAGTTTCGGGCACTCTTTTGTGTAGAGTCATCTTTCATTTTTTTGTCATATTCTACCAAAGATACATTTTGTAACAACTGGAATACCGGAAATATTTAAATAAAATGTAACACTTTCGAATAAGTCTAGGTTTATAGAGAGTCATGGGACCTTTAACACGACGTGTTATGGCGGCTGTGATATATTTACAATATTTATCGTTATTATCATGAAGTTGTTTTGTCTGTTTGCGTATGACAGTATTTCATATATACAAACGAATAATGTGCGTGAACTTGCTTTAAGATTGAAAACTTTTTGCAAGAAGAACCGTGTTTGTCCTTTATTTTGTTACTGCTCAAGATTTATATGATGGGACACGCATTGATTCTTTTTAAGTGTACATGCTGGAATTATATATATATATATATATATAATCCAATTTTGCATTGCTCATATGGAATGGTTTTACAGAATTGATATATGTGTTGATAAAATATGTGCTTAGAAGTCTTTTTCAAATGATAAATATTTTTATATGTAGTTAACAACATGAATTTGAATATATGTTCATGGCATACGCATACTAAAGCATGAATTATATCAAATATTTTTGTTTATTTTTGTTTGGTCACGTTTTAAACAACATTTAAAGATTAGAGCTACACAGTAGAATGAGCACTGGCATGCTCAAAATTAAATAAAACCTGATGATGTATGTATGATGAAAAATATCTATGCTGGCATAAATATTTGCCAATACGATATTAACCCCTTTTCGCGCCAAATATTAAAATACCCTCTGCAAAGTTCTAAATTTCTGAAAATATTGTTTCTTTACTGTTTTTTGAAGACATTTGACTAAAATGACTGGACGTGAAAACAATGTAAAATCCACAATTTTGTTCGTTCTTATATGGCGGTTTAACATTTGTAGTAATCAATAATGTTGCCTCTGGCAATGAAAGGGTTTTTCTGAATGAGTTCTAAAATGAGATTTGCATCTCGCATCGTAAAATGTCAAATATCCATGTAAACAGTATGACAACAAATCACCTTGGAGATTATGCCCTGTTGAGTCATCACGTGCTGAAATTAGCATAATTATACATAGAGTTATCATAAAGATATGAATATTATTACATTCAGACATTTTGATTGGATGTTCGATGCAGTAAATGAGGAACATTTAAAATAAGGACAGTTGATTTGATAATAGTCATAATACGTAACTTTTCATACTCATTCATGTGTTTGGATTATTTTGACGTTTGAACTATTTTATTTGTTTTTATGTTATGCTGTAAACAATACTTTTTCAAACCGTTTTCATTTTGATGTTAATAAAAAGTTTATGTCGATTATAAGAAACGTTTTTGTCTTTTGAGATATGGTTTCTGCTGGCCATTCGGGCAATTATATGGATAATCTAGTTAGATAAAATTAAGTTATATCAAAATCTTTGGATAGAAAAATGACATCAACATTTTGGATATTGAATTAAGACTTCGTTTTGATAGTTTGTTTTAGGCAAACTTATCACTATTTCAGACTACAGTAAAGATTCATTGTGGTAAATTGCAAATGTTAATTATTGTTTCCCTTACAATGTTTAGAGTCTATTTTTTTTATTTTTAATATTAATATGTTTATGTATATTTTATTATATCCCATTATGGTTAAATAAATAAATCCAATTCTACGAAGACTGTTTTCTTTATTTATGATACCTTTTTATACAACATTTTAATATCCCAATCCATAGGTCTGCTTGGAGCAGGGACACTCCATGGGAACAGACCCACAGTGTCTAAACAGACCCTACAATGTCTAAACAGACCCACTGTGTCTAAACAGACCCTACATTGTCTAAGCAGACCATACAGAGTCTAAACAGACCCACAGTGTCTAAACAGATCCTTCAATGTCTAAACAGACCCTACATTGTCAAACAGACCCACAGTGTCTAAACAGATCCTACTATGTCTAAACAGACCCTACAATGTCTAAACAGATCCTACAATTGTCTTAACAGACCCTTCAATGTCTAAACAGACCCTAAAATGTCTAAATAGACCCTACAATGTCTAAATAGACCCTACCATGTCTCAACAGACCCTACATTCTAAACAGACCCTACAATATCTAAACAGACCCAAATTGTCTAAAGAGACCCTACAATGACTAAACAGACCCTTCAATGTGTAAATAGACCATGCAATGTCTGAACAGACCCTACAGAGTTTAAAGTAAACATTTTAAATATTATACAATGTAGTATGAGATCATTTTCACAATCATTTAGATTTTTAGTCAACGTATCATACAAAACCACGTATAAATGGTATACACTATACTTATTGCTGTGAAAAAAAACCCAGTTTAAACGAAATACAGAAAAAAGGAAAGAAATCCCTATAAAATGTCTTATGAGACTCTGAATAATATAAGTAAATTCAATTTCACTACATGCTATACCAATTACAAAGTGAAGTTTTGAAATGCGTGTATGATACCCGACATGTAGTGTGCTTGCAATGACACCTGATAATTATAATTATGCAGACAGTGTTTTCCGGTCACGATAAATTAATTTCCACAAATCAATGCCTATTCCCAGATTCATGTTCAATGGTTGCATTCACATCACCGTCTAGGGTAGCCTGGTGACTGCCAGACCAGCTGCCTGGAGTTCAAATCTGGGCCTGCTACTAGACATATCTGAGACTATTTTGTGTCTCAACTAACCAGAAGTCGAGTAATGCTACCAAGGAAATCGAAACAGCTTCGTGTATATTGGTGCTTTACACCGAGCACATTAAAGAACCAAATGGTCTCTGAGCTAGGGTATTGTACCCGGATTCCTTCTATCTTAACCTGTCTCTTATACCTGTTCACCTCGTCCATGACGACGAATATCAATTCATCCAACACAGATACTCACCGAAAACTCACCAACGTAGATACCAACCACAAGACACCAACATCACGACTTTATAAATCCTTCAAATAATCAATCAATCAATTAATCAATCAATCAATCAATATATGCCTACCATTTACGCTCCCATTGCAGCATGTATACGAGATTTTGACTATGTACAGCAAGAATGGAAATAGTTAAACACCGCGTGGAGTGTACCTACCTTTGAACTTGTCCGACATTAGCCAAATACGTAGACATAAACTGTAGTGATATTCAGGTTTGCTTGATGGAGAACATTTACTATGGTGAAGAAGAAGCATTCATTATTGAACATTAAATTCCTGGCAATACATGTAACATGCAGATGCTTATGAAGGTGGAGGACCTTGCCAGAAATGCTATTCTCATGGACTTCAGCAAGGCTTTCGACATGGTGAACCACAAGAAGTTGCTCTTAAACTTCATAAGTATGGTATCAGGGGTCACACTTTGTCCTTGATACGAGCATTTCTGAGTGGACGGACCCAGACGGTAGTGCTGGAGGGCTAGAGCTCTGACATGATACCAGTCACATCAGGTGTACCACAAGGTTCTGTCCTTGGTCCGTTTTTGTTCCTGGTATACATAAAGGATCATCTCGCAAGTGCGGCTGTTTGCGGACGACACAGCTGTGTATCTGACAATAGACGACAAACACACAGAGAGTACTGTGCTCCAGACTGACCTCGACATTTTGCAAGAGTGGTAAAAAAAATTGGGACATGAGTTTCAACCCCTCCAAGTGCCAAGTTATTCACGTAACAAAGTCAAAATTCCCAATCCCTACTGGCTACTCTCTACATGGACAGCTGCTAGAAACAGTCAGCAATGCTCGGTACCTCGGAGTTGACCTGTCTTGCAACTTGCCGTGGAACACCCATGTCGAACGCGTATCATCAAATGCTTACCGCACTCTGTGATTCTTGAAAAGGAATATCAAAACTACTTCTCCCAAGATCAGAGAGTGTGCTTACAAAGCCTTAGTTCGCCCCCAACTGGAGCACGCTAGCAGCATATGGGATCCCCATACTTAAACAAATATAAACAAGATAGAAATGGTCCAGCACCTGGCTGCAAGACGGACCCTTAATGATTACTCGAGATATTCGAGTGTCACTTCTATGCTAGATAGGTTGAGTTGGAGATCCCTAGAGCAAAGAAGATCAGATGCACGCCTCTGCCTTTTCTAAAACATAGTACATTGTCTGGTAGCCAATTCAATGCCATCCTACATTTAATGCAATAACAGGTTATCAAGATATTGCCATTCCATCACATACAGACAGATACATACTGGAGCTGACTTCTACAAATACTCTTTCTTTCCTTTGGCAGTTGTTCAGTGGAATGCTCTACCAGAAGATGTTGTACCCTCAGTAGACTTGAACTCGTCAGAACCATCTGTCACCATAAACCAAAGGTCTGGTAGTATTGTTTTTATCCTGATTTTAACTTTCTCATGGTTATCTTCCACCATAAAGATGGAAAATTTAGAAAGAATGATGCACTTTGGTGTCATTCGTCACAACTCGGCCGATTCCGTACCTCTATCTAACCTAGAAATCCATTGGAATTACTTTGTCATACCCGTTGTACAGAGATGTCAATGTCTGAATCCGCTTTATTTTAATGCAAAATTTACACATTCACTTAACGTTGCCAGTGTAAACAGAACTTATTTGCGTGAGAAGTGATGTAGTAGTGATGCGGTTATTTCTGGCGAAGAAATGTCTGGCGGAGCTACTTATCACAAACTAAATACAGGGATAGAAGGAGAGTAGCGGATTCACCCGAGGATTTCCGATTGCTTTGCTTAGCATTGCAACACACTGGCCACATAATCGAATAGTAGATTTCTACAGAAAGTTTTTCTGTATCCGCCTTCTTTCTCTTGGCCGCTCATAAGCCCTAGATGGCCTAAAGTGATGTAAAATGAACAAAAATACCAAACAAAAAATATTAACCACTTTGTCATGGGTACCCTTTGTGTCGAATTCATTTTAAGTAGAACTTGTTACAATTTGAAGGAGCAGTTGTTACAGAATATAGAGTAATTTACGAAACCAAAATGAAAAATAACTACCGATTTGTTAAAGTGCGGATATTTCTAAACTTTATATAACCCTGTAGTTAAAATGTTCTACTTATACAACTTTTCAAGTTGTTATGTCTAAAAGAAAGAGATGAAAATTGCATTATGGCTTGATAATAAAGAGGTTTACAAATACCATGGAGCAGTACCCATACTAATATTTTTATATCAGGTGTAACTTCCCAAAAAATTGACGATAACACCGTATTCGCATGGAATTAATGATAAATTCTTACCTAAGTATCATTCAGAAGCTGTTTTTTAATGTAAAGGTAGGTTACTCTTGTATGTTGATTTAAGACATTAAATTGAGTAATCTCCCTCTACGCGTTATGTTTAGCCCGTTTGCCTTGAACGTGACTAAACATTAGAGCTGAACGTGACTTGGCAGACTCGAAGGACAGTGCATGAGTCCTCGTCATAAATTATAATGTACATTTTCCTCCACAGACCAACGCCGTGAAAACATTTTAAAAGACCATTGTGGTCCCAAAACCAGACATGAACCCTATCGCCAAAATACGATATAGCAAATCAGTGTTTTTGGATGTTCAATGTTGTACATGTACATGTAGGTTACACATTGAAATTAAACAACTGCCATTACTAAAAGTTACTCATCCTGCACCAGCATGGTTAAAATATGCATAGTCTGGTAAACCACATTCTTATAAACATGTTTTGAATTTAATTTTAGATTCCCGTCTTTGTAACAGCAACCATATCAATTGTCAAAAGTAATAAAATAGAGATAATTAATTAATGGATGTAAATTCATTTGTCTTTCCTTTTAATATAGAAGTTAATTACACAATATAATACCACAAGCATGTCTGAGTCATATAAAAGCCATAAATTTAGTTCAACCGATTAGAAATTGCTTAGCCATTGGTAATTGTGGTTATTTACAGACCCACAAAGTATGTCTTTCTCTTTAAAGCGACTGAACTCCAGTTTTGGTTAAAATTTCAGAATTTTCAAAATATCTGTTAAGTTTGTAAATGTGAAAATAAAATGAATGCAAGAGGTTTCAGGATAAAACTCTTTAAAGTTATTATGAATCTTTCACATAAAGTCACTACAACCAAGCTAAAAACGTCAACACCGTGAATAAAAGGGTAAGACTTAGAGGTAAAAATACTCATTTTAATGTGTTGTTTGTAATTTTCACTACACGTATCACTTCCAATCATAGTGCATCCACGTTATATATATCTCAACATTTGAAACAGTTTTCAGATATTCTATATCCTATGCCATATCTGGAGCGCAGTAGCTTTAACCTTTAGCCTGCTCAGCGCGACGGTGATAGAATTTGCAAACAGCTTTGATCCAGATCAGACGACGAGTAACTCGGTGTCTAATCCGGATCCAAGCTGTTTGACACTCTGCCAATTGATTCTCCAAATATTAGGCATATCCGATGAATTTCAAATTCCAGGCTGACGTCAGTTTAAGCAAACAACATTTTTTTTCAGCATGGCGTATAAAACTTTTTGTGCATTATAGCTTCGTTAATAGATACGTTTGCGCATTGACAGCTATTTCTTTTCATTGCATGCATGAATGTGTTGCGTGCGTGACAGTTATAATAGGTGTCTTTTCTTGTTACTCTATTGTGCATATAGTCAAAAGTAGCAATTATTTAGGATATGACCTACATGTTCAAACAATGTGTTTTGTAACAAGACACACTGTCATGCATGTAACTGAATATCCAGATAATTATTTTAGATATACATAGAACAGAAGCATTACTGTAAAAGCGATTGACGGTATTGCAAGAGTATGACTGAGTTTATTTTAACCGTGCAAAATTTCAGTGCACGTTTTTTTTAATGTTTTTTTTTTCTCATTTCGTCTTAGTCTCTCTTTATATCTCTCTTTCTCTGTAAACATGCAGTCAATATTACTCCCATCATCTGTGTATAAGTGTTTTGTTTTTTTAAAATAATTAACTCTAAATATTTTCTAAGCATGATACCCTTGGAGATATATAAGTCTGACTGTGTCCCATTCAGGCTAAGCGCTATCCATTAAATGGTTTTGCCCCAAAACATATTCAATTCTATGCAATTTGCTTTTCGGGTATATGTGGTGTCAAACTGCATTCAGTAATTTTTTTGTTAAATTTTCAATTGACAAACATGTCTACGTGTAGATTTATTTTGTCGCCAGCAAGATCACGTCCTTTACTTTAAATACTTGTTTAAACAGTTGCATTCAGTAGTAAGTGTAATGTTTTGTCTGAAGGTTGTGGTAATTTTAGGAGACATTTCTAACACTGAAGGTCAATACAGGAGGTATTGCTTTTTTGTGCAAAGTATTGTATTTGAGTATGCCGAATAACGAACCTTTCACATGCAACAGTGTCGTGTTGTAGATATTCGATCTGCCTTGCAATTAACGTATCCAATCTATTGTAATTTGTGCAACCGGTTTTGCTTTCAGTGTTCAATATTGATATGTAAACTTTTAACCAATAAAGTGTTCTTTAGATAGTAAAAGTAGGTAGTTTCTTAACTTATTGTCTAAAGTTTTATAAAAGTCTTACCTTTTTATGTCACCCTTTTGGAGAAAGTGCGATAGATAGGGATCGCTTTGTCAGTCCGTCCGTCGGTCCGTGCGTGCGTCACAAAAAAATAAATTAACGTTGGCTATAGCTTTGCCATTTACTAATATTTCTTCTTCAAACTTTCAAGTAACATGTATATTGTTTCTAGATTTCTTGAATAATTAAGCATATTAAGTCATATTGCTTATGGCTACGATGCCCCAGAGTGGGATCATGTACAGTAAAGGAAGAAGTAGTAGAAGAAGATGAAGACAATAGAACCGTGATGCAGAGTTATGTCCTTTTTTCACGATAGTACCATTTTGTCACGAAAGTTTAATGATGACTATAAATTTGCCTTTTATTTACATTTCCTCTTATAACTTTCAAGTTATAATGTTTTTAAATTTTATTTATAGTTATGTTATCTTGGTGACTTTCTGTTTATCCTTACAAAGTGTAAAAGAGCGACACAGGAGTTCTACTAAACACCCATCTTGTTAAAACCACTGCATTCATTAAGATTTGATGAAGATAAGGAATATTAACCCCTTCACTGCCTTAACCCGAGTTGAA
>JAULCC010639425.1:0-16778 GCA_032358795.1 Nuttallia obscurata | reverse complement strand
ATTCGAACCCACAGCGGTGAGGGGCTGAGAGATTGCAAGTCAACGACTATAACCACTCGGCCACAGAGGCCCCCATTTTAAGTCCTGAAGTAAATAATTACAATTTAGTAATAAGTGATATTTCTCATGAAAAGACATATATTCTTTAAGTCCCTGTAAAACATAGTTTTGAAAATAAAAAACAAATTTTTACAGTTTCAAATTGTGACAAAATTACTTTGTTTGTCCTAAATGAAATCTGCTGTTGAATTGTCAAAGTTAATTGAAATCTAGTTAATAAAGAAATGTTTTATCTTCACTGAAAGAAATTATATCCTTTAAATCATGTATGTCTGGTGCAAGCTATCAATTTGTTTCAAGTTAAGATCATTATGACACATAAAACCTCACCCATGTTACCTGTGTCTATGTACACAATATATCTGTAACATTTGTTTATCTACCTGTCAATACAGGTAATTTATGTGGATAACGATGGCCGACCTGTGTCTCCGCCCCCATCTTCTAGCAGACAGTCACTGAAGGATATAAAGACAGAGAATATTGACACCAGACACCTGTATGCTGTAAGTAAATCCCTTTACACAAAGCACATTAGAAACTATGTTGTCAAGGAACAAAACAAAAGCTCAATAATCACTTTGTTGCCAAGGGACAAAGTATGATTTATAATAAACTTATGTTGTCAAGGGGCACAATAAGATTGAAAGAATAAAATTTAATTATTGTTGAGGAACAAAATAAAGTTCATAGCATACTTTGTTATCAAAGGACAAAATAAAGTTCATAGCATACATTACAAGGGACAAAACAAGATTCTACATTCACTTTGTTGTCAAGGGACAAATATAAAATCAATTGTCAAGGGACAAATGTAAAAATATTTATTCCTTAGTTGTCATGGGACAAAATGAAATTCATTTGTAAAATATATTTACCACAGTTAAACATCAATTACTTAACTACAAACATGTTTTTTCAAAGGGTGTGAGTTTGGAGAGGTTATAACCAATATTGTTGTAACAATGTCTATATCTTTCTATCAACCATTATTATATCCCCACAAATGAAATTTATAGGAGTCACCCTGTCGGTCGGTCGGCGGGTGGTCAGTTTACAAAAATTTGTCCAGAGCATAACTCCAATACTACTGTAGCTGAGTTGATGAAACTTCATATGTAGATAGACCTAGATAAGGGGAAGTGCAGTGCAGAAAAACCATAACTCTGCATGCATTTTAAAAGGAGTATTCCTCATATTTTTTTGGTCGGTTGATTTTGTCCGCAGCATAACTCCAATACTAATGTAGATAGGTTGATGAAACTTCATATTTAGATAGACCTTGATGGGGGAAAGTGCAATGCACAAGAACCATAACCCTGTTTGCTCTTTGAAAGGAGTTATTCCCCTTTGTTATTTTTGGTCTTTTGATTTTCTCAGAAGAATAACTCCAATACTAATGCTGCTAGTTTGTTGAAACTTTATATGTAGATAGACCTAGATAAGAGGAAGTGCAGTGCATAAGAACCGTAACTATACATGTATTTTAAAAGGAGTTATTCCCCTTTTTTATTTTCCTTTGTAACATTACATTTTGTAACATAACATTCAGTTTATGTGTCATGTGAATACATCCTGTGTCAAAGATGGCGGTAGGGGTATGAATCACCTTCAGTGATAATTCTAGTTAAGCAATGGTAATGTTCCTGTAAATGATTTCTCCCTACCATTTCAGCTTGACTCAGAGGCCCTTCAACAATATGCCCTTAAGTTGTCACGTGCTGAGAGGGGTCGTGACGGGGCCACTTCCCCTTATTTATTATCCCAGATACCACAACCTCCAAAACAGGAGAGGGCTAAGTCTGCACGGTCGCCGCGCAGGTCTGCCAGACTGTCGGCAAGACCAGAGGGACCAGCGAAGGAAAGGAAGTCTGGGAGTGTTAGGGTGAGTATTCTTGAAAAGAAATTTTCAAATTGTTATATGATTGGCTTTAATATATTTGGAAAAGGGATCTATTGGTATCTGTTGAGCTCTTGGATCACAAACATTCTTTGGAATATTCTTAAATTTGTACTCTGGTATGCATTTAATTAAACATGGTTTAAAAATTGATACAGTTGAACTTGACATAAAAGTATTTATGATGATAAAATACAATGTAACTTGTGTGTTAGAGTTGTCTATGCTACTTTGATAATCAATAATCAATTATTGTAGAAAGTTGTGCTCAAAGAGTTCAAATCTAAGAATATTCCAAACTTAAAAATTGGTGAAATAAAACTTCTATTATAAACTTTTGTTGATGTATTTTGTTTTACAAAATATCAAGAGTTTGGGAACTCTTTGTGCTACATATCTGAAAATTTCATACACAAACTGGTTGGTCCCCTTTCTGTAGGTCATTGTCAACTATAACTATAATAATCAGATTTCATATGTAAGATGTGTTATTCTTGTCTGCCTAGAAACTCTTCAGATATACAGTTTGCATGAGTTGACATGTTTGAATTTATCAGTTTTTTCTAGCAGTAAACCAAGTATAAAAAAGACCAAACCCCACCCACTGCTCTGTACACGGAATACCTAAAACGATGTTCATTTGTAATTAGTCAGCCGACCCTGTGAGTTTGCTGCAAGGCCTGATCTTTTTTTAAAAATTATGCACTAGTTTATGCAGGTCTACATAATTGTGTAAAGTGTCTTAGCTATTTGTGAACACTTCAAGTCCATTCTAAAAAAAACCCACAAAATTCCTGTCAACATATTTTCATACCCCACCTCCATCCCCTAATCCCAACAACCCTCTCCTGTCCCTTCTTCCCTTCTTTCAATGTGTATAGCTATCTTGCATTGTTGGAATTTTGAATTGGAAAAAAGTTAGGAGATAAAAAATTAAAGCAGCTTTAAGCATGTTTTGACTTGCATGTAGAACACTTCTGTCTACTTTCTGTCCCTCACAGTTTTAAGACCAGGCTTGGAATTCACCAACATGTTTTTAGACTAGAAACCCAAGAATAGTCTCTAACACTCTTGATGGCTCTCAGCTTTGACCAGAATGGTAAAAGCTGGGAGCCAAACCACAGGGTTAAGATTATTCTTTAGTTTTAAGTCTTAAGAATAGGTTGGTGGGATTCCAAGTCAGAGAGAGCAACTGTGATGTGTACAAAATGTTTGTTAGGCTTCAGAATTGTTTACTTTTATATATATTTATTGTTTAGTTAAGCAGATAATTATTTATGACTTGTCATCTTTTTCTAATAATTGTAATAATTCGTGTTTTTTTTCAATCATGTCTGTTAAATGTGTTTTGCAAAAACTATTTGAATGTTTCTTCTTTTCACAACATAAACTTTTGTTGTTAGATGTAATATTTTAATCATCAAAGTCTTTTATTTGGCTAGAAAAATTGAGGCCTGTTACTTCTTCTTCTTGCCTGAATATTAAATGGTGTTTGACGCTTGGCTGTGATACTAATTTGTTGTCTGTAACATTGTAAAGGAAGTATTATTTTCTCTTCTTTGAAATTTTGTGCAAGTTTAGCTTTATATTCTGCATAATCTGGTATAGTACTGAAGCACAAAAGTATTTCATAGATTTTTACCAAGTTTTAATTTTCCAGGTACCTGGTGAATGCCAATGTTTCTTTATTTTCCAGCAGATATAGATTTAAAATTATCAGTTCTGTTACAAAAAGTTAATTCAAAGTGGCAAACTGCAAAACATTCAATCAAGTTGAAAACTGTTATTGTTATATTCTAGTTATCAGCAAATTAAAATTTTAACCTTCTGAATATTTTTGACTTCTTGATTTATGAATATTTATGAGGTTTTAATTAAATGTAATTGTCACACATATTGCTTTTCTATACAACAAACAGTGCAGAGAGAGGTCTTATATAGGCATTGCCTGTTGTCCAATCCCATTCTTTGTTAATGAAATATTTTTTAAACCAAAACAGTGCAGACCCAGATCAGTCAGAATGTTACAAAGCATCTGAGGCTGAGGTTATATAGAGGATCATACATGAGTGTTTATGCATTATCATTTTTAGTAAACAAGTTGACTAAAACAATATGATGTGGGACTTGATAAGCCTCGTATCAATTTTAGTCAATGAGTTAACTAAAAATGATATTGAATAAACTTGAGTGTATTATTCTTTTGTCCCATGTGGGCCTGGGGCATGCTAACATAGCACAAGAATTTGGCCCACTGCTTGACCCTGGCATGATCGTAAGAGGCTACTAATAGGGTTTTAATTTACACTGGAGTGTCTGCATTTCTGATTCTCCAGCAGGTATTAAGTTGTTGGATCCATACAAGTTTTTTCCTGAATGGCGCCATATAACCTATACACTGTTGTGGTGCCGTAAAACCCAACTCAATCAATCAGTTATTCTATTTATCACATAAAAGGTTAAAGTGTCAAATAAAAAAAATATGCAAACATCTCAATTTTTACATTCTTCTAATTGCTAACTTTAACATCATCTGATGACATTGTTAGGGAAGTGACATCATTGTTGTTTCCAGTTTATTCAAGTGCTTTAAAGAATTTCATAGTGCCAGACCTGGACACAAATATTGATAATAAACTTGTGTATTATGATATTTAAGTAATGGGCTAAATACACTGCCAGAGGTAGTTTTATGAGATAAAACCTTTCTTTTAAATAAAGGCTCTCATGCTCATAGATATATGTGACTGTGATTGGTTATAAAAAGTCAGGTGGTCAGTTTTGACATACAATAAGTGAATTTAATTTTCCACCATTGAAAAGCATGATGTATTGAGCAAGAGAAAAAATCTTGCTCAAGAGAATATTAAAATCACTGTGCCACTCGTTTTGATTTGACTCCAACAACAAATTAGCTTAAAACATGACAGGGTAATAAATATCAATTAATAACATTTGGTTGATGTACATTGTATTAGTGTTATGTAATATCAGTGTATGTATGTATGCTTATATGTCACCATCTTCATTTCATATATCACATGACTGCATGAATGCTTCAATTTCCATCTTTCCTCACTGTTGCCAGGGCGATTTCCCAGAATCCATGAAGAAAGATCCCAATACTGTGGAAGTATGTCACCTGATCAGTTTGACCTATATTTATTCCTACCACACATGGAAATATGACTCATTTCTAAAAATAGACATTTTACCATCTTTACAGTCTTCTAATGGAAATTTTTGTGCCATTACTTTTGAAAAAAACACTTTTTGACCAATATTCAATGTGCATTGTTATTGTAAATATAGTTTTACACCTTTTGTCATGCAATTAAAATAAAAAAAAAGAGTTAAAGTATTTCTTATTACTTGCTTTTAGTGTTGACTGTGTTTATCCTTATGTGCACCTACAATTATTTGGCTTACAATAATGGCTGTAAATTTTCCAAGTAGACACATATCTCTAATTGCTATTTACCTCCTGATACATTATCTCATGCTTGTAAGTCCATGTTCATGCAATATTTCTATTTCCTGTTTACCTTTTTTTATTTTTCTCCATTTTGTTTAGTTAGAATTTCTAACATCTCCATACTTTAAAGCTGTTCTTTCATAGATAGGTCAAATGAAGATAAATTCATCAACAAAAATTGTACATAAAACTGCTAATATATAAATATTTATCATATATTTCAAATCTCATTTTCTGTAGTCATGTTTCCATAGTTACCAACTAGCACATGTTTACTTCACCCACACCTTTAATATACCCAAAAAAACATTTTTTCTAAAGGTATGCACAATAATATCTGAGTTTTTAGAATTTTACAGAAATTGTTTTTCCCAATTTGCAAGTTATTAACATTATCACTTTGGTGGTGCATGACGTGATTACCTTAAAGGCATTGTATTAGGGCATTTTTGCATGCTTTGCATATGGTTTAACTGGGGTATTTTAACAAGATATACTCAACATCAAACCATAGGGCCTGATAGGGAATAGCCACATAATTATCCAGACTCAGGCATTTTAACTTATCTGATTGGCAAACTGTTCGGATGTCATGCAGATTAGATGCCTCATTTTGCTAACAATTCATTTGCAAGTTTTTAAAGATTTTTTCAGGACAACACAAAGAAATAGACATTTACCTATATGAGGATAATAATGAAATGATACTTTGTCTTTATTCTGTGACTTTTAAGAATTTCACAGATTATTTTACTGTATTTTGTTAAATTTGTATTGTATGTAAAGGAAATGTCTAATATGATTTATGCATTGAAAAAGCTATACCTAGTAATCCATTCAAAATGAAAAGTGGTGTGTGAATGTGCATGTGCTCTTGATTATTTCCAAAATCTCCAGAATGGAAGATTTTGTCCATTCATGCATTGTGTGTGCATATACATGTAAATATATGTGCATGTTTGTATGTGTTATCTTAGAGGTGTGATTTCATACTTATGTTTTTATCCCTATTTATAGAAAATTATAAAGACCTAACTGTATCAATCAAAATTTAAGGTTGAAAAGTTCCTGGACTAGCAAGTTTAGTGTGTAAATCTATGGATTATGTTTTTAAAATATTTCATTGAAAACAGATTTAATATAGATGCTTATATAATACTGCTTATTTGATCTGAAGACTTTTCATAAAAGGTTGCCTCAAATTAATCTTTATGCATTAGTCAATGAAATCATTTATACTGTTATAAGAACCAAAGTGTTGGTTGCTATAAATGATTTCATTGGATAAAAAAAAGACACCTGCTTATGAATATTCTAATATTCTAATATGAGGTGACCTCTTATGCAGTGTAGATTCTAAAGAAGTGTATAGAACAGCAAGAAAGTATTAGAGATCAGATTGTAACTGCTCTGGGCCATTTTTTGCACAGGCTGAGGTCAAAAGTCCCACCCCAACAGAAGTGAGTTACAGTTAACCTTTAACCTTTGACAGTCTGTACCATGCAACTAATACAAATTGCATATTTTCGAATATTTTGATTTTGACAAAGAAGGAGATATTTTTATTTTGACTAAGAACAACATAATTAATGCAAAAATTCCTGAATTTCCTGACCTGTCAATATGAAGAACAGACAGATAGATTCATTTTTGGAGAAGCCAAGACTTTGAAAGCAGAATTAGTATTCAAAAACCAGATTTGGAGACAATACAAAGCATGGATACATAAAGGTCAAGGAAAAAGTGGCTTTATTTACAGAGCTAATACTTTATATTCTTGTGTTTGTGTGTGTGTGTGTGTGAAGTTGTGCTACAGAAGACGGTCTGACCTCAAGTAATATTAAGGGCAAATTCTTATTTAAGGGCAAGGTTCGGCCATATCTTACCCTTAAACACAGCAAAACTTTGTCCTTCAGCATATAAAATTTGTCCTTTATTTTAGGGCAAAGTTTGCCTTTATTGAAGAACAAAACATGGCTTTATTCAAAGCAATGTGTAGTTGTATTAAAGGGCAAATTTTGTCAATATTTAAAGACATATATTTTGAAAGGCACAGTTTGTCTTTATTTAGGAACAAATTTATGCAATAGTTTAGAACCCTCCACTAATAATTATGTAAGATTGATACATCATGAATTTCTTTTGTATATGTTGTTCTAAATAACAGCATTATAAAGTAATTTAGTTTCTGTAAATTTATATTCTTCATCTGATTATTTTCTTTATTCCTTTAAGCCCCCTCATTTTGTATGAACTCTCCTCTGTTTCAATGTAGATAAGTCTATTATAAGCGGGAAATATGAATTTTCTTTGAAATTTTTAAAAATGTAAACTCTGATCAAATAGCTCCTATGGAAAACATCAGATCTAGGTCTACACTGTTTGCTAAGTCAGTGCTACTTGTTTCTGGCATCTAACTTACAATTGGTCAATTTGCTATAATAACCAAACTTTATTAGATCACAGCTTGTAATTTATGCTAGGTTAATCATTTAATGACGCTTCAACAGCACACCTAATGGCGCAGGCTTTGCTTGTGAAAATAAAATAAACATGACTGGCTTTTTATTATGATTAAACAGCATGATTTTTATAGAGCTAAAAGCTAACTAATAGTTATACAAGCAAAACCATATTTGTCACTGTAGCAACAGGAAAATTATATTGTTTGTTCTCTTTATGCATGCTTATTTTTCTCTTTCTGAGCTTCCCATATTTTCTATTTAGAAACTAAAAACCTTTGCTTAGCTATGAAAGAAGAAAATTTGTTGAATTTAAAAATGTCCAAAGCTTTGCTGATTCTCATTACTTCTTCATTAGCCTTCTAGCATATACTCAACTTGACATCTACTTAAAGAAACTAATTAAGTCTGTTGGACATGTGACACAAGGAATGATATGCAGGACATTCTTTATTTTTCAAAAGACACATTCCTCAATTACAACAATTAGCTTATTAAATTTGTTTCTATAGCTTAGAATATGCTGCTTGTAGGTAGGTATTCATGTTTGATAATCTATCAATTGTAGATTTGTTCCAGTTCCCTGCTCATTTTGAATATGACTTTTTCCCCAGGGTTCCCTGATGTTGCACAGGCAGGAACCAGCCATGATGCACCAAGGAGAGGTACAGACACTATGCGAGATAACGATGAAGTACCATGGACCAAATCTGACATTGCCAAGGGACCAGTTTGATCCAACACAGGAAGTGTCCATTGAACAACAGCATTGTGGGGGAAACACACTTCCTGTATTCAGAGAGAGGCTGCAAGGAGGCAGTAAGCTGTTTTGTGAATCAAATATATTACATTTTGTCAAGTACATAAGCATGAAAGATATTTATTGTTTTCAAAGAGAGGCTGCATTTAAGCAGGTATTTTAATAGTTATTGTTTGTTAGGTACATAAGCATAATGTCATTTTTCTGTTATTCTGTATTTGGAAAACTGTTTCAATTTCCAAGGCTAAATGTCAGTGTCATATTTAATGGTGAAAAAGACATAAAAAATTTCTTTTTCATTTTCTTTTCATACCATAGTTTTATTTTTGCTAAAAATGTATTTATGCTCTGCCAGCTGTATAAATCTTCATTTAGTTAGGTTAACAAAGAAATTAACAATTCCATGTTCTTATTATCAGCCTCATTCTCATTCCTGTCACGCCGTCACCGTGGTTACCCATTCAGTTTGACCATGTACATTGATGGGCGTGTGGATTGTCGTGTGAGTACATGTTGTGAGTACAAACATGGTGTGGGTGTGAAGCTCGGCGGCAAGATGGGGCATTTCAGTCTGACAGGCATTACTGGTGCTACACCTTGCTACAAGTAAGTCTCCACTTTTCTAAAAAAACTTAAGAATAGTCTCCAACACTCTCTGTTCTCTCTCAGCTTTTGTCAGAATGGTAGCCACTAGGAGCTAATATACAGGGTTAGAGATAATTCTTGAATTTAAAGAATGGGTTGGTGATTTCCATGTCTGATCTTACAAGAATGAAATTTTTATTATAGTTTTCAACCAGGTTTTATTAGATTTACTTATAAGTCATTACTCTTGCATAAAGAATGCAACATACTCTCTTGTCCGGGCAAAAACTTAGATACCATGCATTTTGGTTGCCACATATGATCACCACTGGAATACTTGACATCCCATTTGCTGTAAGGCAATATTGTAATGCATAAAATAATTTCTAATTTTATAATATATTATTATACTTCCATGATGTAATACTCTTGGATTTGTTTTAATTAGATTTTGTTGAAAATACTTTTCTTGGGTAAAACCTGTTCTTGGTTTCCAATGAAGGTCATGAGAAAAGGTCACTCTGGGTCTCAAATCAATAACCTTCTGAGTACAAGGTGGACACAATATCCACTATGCCCCTATGTTCACTTACACTAACATACGTTTTATCCTGCATGCGTGACACTTTCAGGTGTAAGCTAAGCTGCCAGGCACCCCCGAGGAGCCTCAAATTGAAAAAGTCCAACATAAAGGGAAAACGCAAGCAGGCGGAGAAGGAACATGAGGAAGTGACAGTGGAAGGCACGCCCAGGGAACCTGTGACAGAGATTGAAAAAGAGGCGGAGATTTCTGGGAAAAGTGATGATGGTAAGCTAATATGAATCAATATTGTTGAAACTCAGTTTTAATGTATATTTCATCTTCCATTTTTTCCTAATGCGTTGATTTTCTTTGAACTAAAGTTTTCTTGCTTACTGTAACCATCAACTGTATATACCGATAAGTCAATGCACAAATCTTGTTCAGAGCAACAGATAAGCTGCTTTTTGGGGTATTTACTCTATAAAATTAATGAAAAACCATATTATTTGCATAATCAAGGAGTATCAAAACATGAAGTAAATTATTAAAACTTTATTAGTTTATTAACATTACACATTAGAAATTTGTCGAAACCCAATTTAAAATTTGCAATTACCTCATTAAGTAAAGCATAAAGGGGTAAATACTCAAGTCGATAAAAAGCTAATCTGTAGCTTTGACTGGTGTATCTTCTACTTTTTTATATATAAGATAAGTTAGTATTACACTGGGTCCTTGTTTTACACATAACCCTTTCTACAATGGCAACACCCTCTGTACAACAACATAAACTTTCCTTAACTTGTACAACACATATTACCTTTGTAGAGCAACAACCTTTCTTTAACCACCTTGTTATACCTTTTTCCTAAAGTGTGTTGCTATTGAGAGGTTTTCTTGTATACATACCTTTACTAACAAATGTTTTTATACACAGATTTTAGAAACTTTTAACCTGAGATTATTTTGAAATTTGAACAGTTCTAGAGAAATTTTTTTAATTAATCGTGGCAAACGAAATTATTTATAATTACTCTTTCCATATCCAATATAAAAAAGTGTCTCAAGCAAATTTTTTTTCTTATTTGCATACACTAACTATAACAAAAATTTGCGTAAACACCTTGTGGTGGTTTTAAGATTATGCTTATCTGGCTTATAAGCTCAGATTAAGTAATTGTTTTTGCAACATTCTACTAGATATAGGAAATTTAAAAGAATTTTCATAAATAAAAGTTTAATTTAAAAATACAAAATATTCAGAGAACCTAATGTTAAAAGATATAGCAATTGACAAAAACATTTATCTGACATAAGGTCACCTTTGATCACTACTCATCATTCTGTTTGAAAATGATGACTTTGGCTTAATGCACAGCCTTTGTAATTTGTACCTTGCAGTCATTTTTTTGAATTTGCTTTTTATATATATATAAGTGCTTCAAATACAGTGGTGGTTTTAAGCTCTGGTCTGGAATTTACCAACCATTCTTTATAATATATTCCTACACTTGAACTCAACAATTTAACTTTCAACCATGATTATATTTGCTATGCATCAGAGGTTAATCAGAAAATTTACTCCATTTCAGCTTTATGTCAATTAACAATATTTGAGCTATTAACTTTCATGTTAACATGTATTTAAAATTTGAATTAAATAAATTAAGTGGAACTCTGTTTTTCAAAACGCATTCTTAAACTCAAGTCTAGGAATATTTTCAAGAATGGCTGAAGAATTCCGGACCTGATCAACCTTCTTTTACTATCATGCAATAATATTTCTTTCTCTTTGTAATAACTTATCTCCTTTTTATATTTCATGCCAATATTTTCCCTCATCAGGCCTTTCACTAGGTGATCTAATGGGACCCAAAAAAGGACTCCCAGAGAAGAAACAAATTTTCCAAATATTTTCCAAATTGGTGGAAGGTGTCAATATCTGAAAAACAATATCCTATCTTTCCATAACATAATTCTTTATTATCAAGACAAATAAGACAGACAACTAACCAGTATACAAGGAAATTATGGTATGTTTTTCTTTTGAAATAGCTTTTTAATTTGATCCCAATCCAACATTAAGTGCCCTGACACAAAAAATAGATTTTTAGCCATTAATTGCCTAGAAAAGGCCTGGTCCTATGTTATTATGAATACTCATACAGAAGTATATTAACTTTATAGCCTTTTATTCTACATATTTGATTATGCTAACAGAGGAAAACTGTGAAACAGAAAGAAAAGTTGTTATACAAGTTGAAGAAGATGGGGAGCAGTCAAGGATAGATAACTCTTCAAAAAGTTCAACAAAGACAGATAACCCTGCAAAACAGAAAAATGATACATTTCATGCTAAAAACTCTTCAGTTCAGAAAGCTAAAGAAAATAAGCATTCTGATGGTGAACAGTCGGATGCAGATTCTGGTAAGCATTCTTGTAAAACTGCAGGGAGTGATACTGAAACAGAGAAAGTGAGAAATTTGAATATAATAGCTGTGGACAGGACAGAAACAGATATGCCAAATGAAACTGAGAGTTTGGAAGACAAAAAACAAGAAACTGATGACCAAAACACTGATGATGAAGTTGCAGAGGAGATCTTTAGTGAGAAAACTGACAAAACTAAATTGGATGCCACCAAGGAGCCACGGGAGAATGAGATACCTAAGTCAGTTGAAGAAGAAAAATTAACTGATAATGAAGGTGATGAGGAGTCTGTTAAAGAAGATAATGTGGAGGTAAAAGCTAAACAAGAATCTATTGCAGAAGAGATATTAGATAATGAAACCAAATGTGATTCATTGCAAGATGAGATTGTTGAGGATGAAACTGTCAAAGAAGATATTGTGGAAGAAGAATCTAGACCAGAGTCACCAATTCCAATGTCTCCAGAGATAGAGGTTGAAGAAAATATAGATACTGAGGAAAAAGAAGATGAACAAATCAAAGGACTAGAAGACCCTGTCAGAGACAAAAATGCTGAGTTGCCTGAGGAATCTAAAAACAATGGTGAAAACTTCTGTCTTCACATGTTTCACGAAATCTGTTCTGTTCATACTTGTCATAGCTCACTTGTTGTATCATTGTATCATATTTTTTCTCTTTTGTTTAATTTTACTTTACTTTTTCTTGAGAGGAAAAATAACTGTAGTATCTAAAGAAAGATTTGTCATAATAAAATAGCAACTATTCACATAAGAAATATCTGCTCATTTAGAAAGTAGTCCATATAGCAGCCAACAAACTTCATCATCTAATTAATTAGTGGAAATATTTTTCTGTCAAAGGCAATTATTTGCTAGAATATGCCAATTAGGTTTTGATTCTAATACTAAATTCAAAGAAAGATCTAAAGAAAAGTCCTCTTTCCTCATCTTTATTAATTATCAAAGCATTTTGTTTCTTTGTGTAAAGCTGTTTAGTATAATTCCATTCCGACTATGTCTCTTTCTTTTTCACTTTTATTGGCAAAAAGAAACTAGAAAAAAATACCTATCACCTTTGACTATTGCAGTTTGTGTTGGAGACATTGAGACTCACAAAAAAGGTCAAGATATTAATCAATATTGTTTGATTAAAAAAAAAGCCCTAATAAATATAATCGTGGATTTCAGAGATTTTGAATTTTGATAAGACAGGCATATCTACACAGGTTGTAAAGTCAATGCAAGGGACTTTACGATTGATTGAGTTGGGTTAAATGGCACCACAACACTTAAGAGGTCATATAGTGCCGATTTACTAATATTGCCAGCTAATACAATTATATTCCAGCACAATGATGTCACATTTGTATCACAACCATGTCATTATGATGTTGCATGATGTCACAATGATGACATATTTGTATAACAAACATGTTTTTTATGATGTTGCATGATGTCACAATAATGTCATAATGATATCACACTTGTATCACCATCATGTCTATTTTGTTGCATGATATTGTAATGTTATCAAAATCCTGCCTTTATGATGTTGCATGATATCACCATGATAACACATGATGCTTGGTTTTTTTTCTATGTTATTGTTTTATTTATTAGTTGTATTTGCAATAAGTTTATAAACTGTTTTTTGCAGCTCACATTCTGTTAAATTGGATGTTGCACTTCTGCCTAATCTTATGCTTGCTGCTTTCTCTTATATCAGTGACTATGTTTAGACCTAACAAACAGAAAAGTTTGGTTTTTTGTTTCTTGTTTAGAAAAAAACAATGGATTGTTTGGTAGATCCAGAATTTATATTTAGACATATTGCTATTTTCAAAGCCCTTTTTTAGGTCAAGTTTAGTTCTAGAGAAGTATCAATTATTTGGCCATCAGGGAAACTAAATACAAGCATTATTTTTTTGTTTGTTAGACCTTATAAATTAAATATTTTAATCATAGGCTTCAGATAATTGCTTCACATACAGTAGGTGCTGGAAATACTGATTAATCAATGTCTTGAATATTAATAATTAAAAATAAAAATAACTTTTTACATCTTTGACATGTCCAAAGATATTAATCAATTTATAAGGTATTTTATTGCACACAAAAATGCAAAGAAACTGTAAAAAGTTTGATCCATATTGAAAGAATGAAAATTTTTAAAGAAACTAATATAGCTTGTATAACAGGATGAGTGAATCTTTCCACAGCATGCTTCTTTAATGCATGACTATTTTCATAACTTGTACATATGATAATTATAGTGATAGTTCCTATCATAATATATGCGCTTTGTATATGTTCAACATTTTGTATAGTGACCCAAGCTCTTAAGTAACACCCATGACAACTTAACTTGTTATTTCAGTTAATGGTTTGGTTGAGATTTTATTAATTCTATAAATATATTGTGTTTGCAGGGAAAATATCAACTGTTTGATAATGTCAGCAAAATTTTCTTCGATTTTGTTTCATTACAAATTAAGTTCAACGATTCTACTGCCTGGTTAGCTCAAGTGATAGAGCCAAAGTCATACCAAAGACTTTAAAAATGGTAGTAATGTCTTCCCTTCTTGACCCTCAGGATTTAGGGTTAGCATTACGACTGGTTAGTTGGTGTCAGGATAAAGTGACTGGGCACGTTAAAAACCATAGTTCTCTACAGAAGAGTTCTGTGTATCCACTTCCCTCTCTCTGGGACATCCATTAGCCATAGCTGGCAGAAAGTGACATAAATCAAACAAACAAAATCGACAATTCTAAATCTACAGGTTTTGTAATTATGTCTTTTCAGATGATATTTACTACTCATTTTCCTCTCACATAATTAAGTATATGTGCTTTTATGTTTGGATAATTTATGTAAATTTATTTATTCATTTGCAGATTACGATGATGATTTTGAGGATGAAGGTAAGACAATTTTTTCTTTTGTTTAATATAGATTTACCCCACCCACATAAAACATAAAATGGATTTTGTTTCTCACATTGGTACCTAACAAAATGATGGGAATGATTTGCTCAGAACAGTTAGTGACATATAGATCAGATGACACCAAAAATATTTAGACATAGGTCAGAAGGCAGCAAAACTGTTAACTAGTTTGGAGCATTGATAAATAATTATGAATTAAATGATGTCATTTGAAACCTTGGTTAGATAATATTTGACATGTTCATTCACTGAGGCCTACTAATTAATTGGTCTTTTGTGGGGCAGTTTTTTCAGAATGCACCCATACATAAAAAAAAGCCAGATGAATTGACTAGCCAAAAATTTGATAAAGGAAAGCTCAAGAAAAGAAGAAATGGAACTCTGAAGAATTTTTATAATCAGCCAATCAAATTGCCTTTAATAGTAAATCAGCTAACAACACCCAATCAAATTTCCTGTAACAGTAAAACAAGTTCTGCCATGTTAGCATGTGTTTTGTATATTTGTTAGGAGAGGGCTTTAATAATGTTGTAATAACTTGTGCCCAATCCTATTGTAAGTCTGACAATAAAATAAGTTTAAACCAAGTTCTGAGCAAATTTTCCCTGCATGGTGCAAATGGAACAACACAAGAACAATCCAACTGCAGTGACATCCCTCCCTCCACACTGATTAGCAATGCAATAATTAACATTTTCAGCTATTGACAATGACAGAATACTGGACTGAAATATGACTGTATGTTAATTACAACCACTGTTATTACGTGTAGTAACATCAGATATATGTCGATAAAGAAGTAAATCGTTGTGATGCTTGATGTACTGCTCTTAGGTATTTCTGTTCTCAAATATCTCATATGCCAAACCAGGATGCAAACAATTTGCTACACCCTAGTATTTTGGGGAAAAAAAACATGAAATACATCAGTCTGTATCTTTTAATGAATAAATACACCTACTTTTCATGTGGCACACCTTTGACATGCAAACTATGTTTTCTTGAAAGCTTTGCCCACATGCAAAGTATGTATTCTTCTTGAAAGCTTTGCTCACATGTAAATTATGTATTCTTCTTGAAAACTTTGCACACATGCAAAGTATGTTTTCTTCTTGAAAGCTTTGCTCACATGCAAAGTATATTTTCTTCTTGAAAGCTTTGCTCACATGCTAAGTATGTTTTCTTCTTGAATTAAAATTTGCTCACAGGAAACTTATGCAAAGTGTATCTTCACTGAATGATCTACTCAGTGTTGTGTTTCTAAATTCAGCCTTAGGATAAAGTTGTTTTAAGACATGTCCTAAGGTCAATCTGATACTGAAAAAAAACAACAACAACTAAGCCATAGTTGACCTCAATTTGTTGCTCTTAATTTTACAGTTAAGTTCAGACTACTGGGCTGACAGTGTTGCAGTGGTAAAAAGCTCAACTGTCAGTCTAAAGGTCACTGGTTTGATCCTGGATTACCTGGCCTCAGTCTAAGTGAAATGTGATTTTTGTTATTCAAACAATATTGTCACTTGTATCCACTGCTGTTTCATGCGGGGGAAGCTGTCAGTAACTTGTGGAGATACTGGTAGTCAATATAGGTACCTAGTGACACAGTATGGTTAACAAACAGCTTGTGGAGATACTGGT